>MU182364.1:51641-73543 GCA_016904865.1 Pissodes strobi | reverse complement strand
AGATTTAAACCCACAGTCGTCCCAGAAAAATACTCAGCACTCGACCTGCAAGCCACTGGCATGGCGTTGATCAATCTCTCAACCTCCTCGACAAAAAGTTATTAAAATCGCTAGGGCATAGGTGAGTTGACGTAATGTTATCCTTAGATTTGTTTTTGTATTTACCTATAACCTGCCACATAGCTCTGGTTGAAGAGCCGCTAATAAAATCATCATTTGCCCTCACCTTAGCCTGTCCGGTCGCACGTCTATACTTGATTCGAAATTCTCGGACGATGTTCGGCATCCCAGGAATGTCCCCTGATCTCGACATGTCAGTCAGAAAACCCAAAGTTTCCCGCATTTCATGTAGCTCATCATTAAACCAGATTATCTCCGGGTCCCTGTTGACAAAAAGTCTATTCCTCTGGGAGGAAAGGCAGCCTCAACCACCTCCACAACACGATTCAAAAACGCTTCAAACTTATAGCTTCAACAGTCAGCTCGGTGTTCTCCAAGAAAGACCAATTTAAATCTTTCACCAAGGTATTAAGCAAAACAAGACCCTTCTGAGTAATTGGCCTGGTCATGACAGACTCTTTCGGAAGCACAGGCAGCTGAACAAATGAAAATACCATAGCCACCTCACAGTGATCAGACAGAGAAGCGTCGATCACTTGGGTTTCAAAATGGTTCAGGATAGGAAGCAGAGTCGATGCTGTAATGTCGTTTCGATATCACATTAAGGAAAGCAGTACTGCTTAAATTTTCTCTACATGTCATAACTCGATTTGTGAAATGTAATTTTTTTTTCCTACGGTCGTGCTGAAAAATACATTTTTTCACACGAATTCTCATTATGAAAGTAGTACATTTGCATTCTATACAGAAAAGTAGTATCCGCACGTATTTACATTTTACACTTTTTAAAATTTACCTTCACAAATTCTGACTTCATATTGTCTCCCGCAGCAATATTAGTGATTTTGACGTTATGTTCCAAACCAAGAGCTTTTATCAACATCAGAGCTGCCCTGGATGGAGGACTAGGAGAGAAATAGTAAATGTCAATCGCCTTGGCTCCCATATTAAGGTCAACAACACTACAAAAAATATATAAATTTTCTTATGCAGCAGGATTTTTCGTCGAGAAAAGAAGTTTACTTAAATAAAAAACTAATTTTGGTTCAAATAATATATTTTGGTTCAACTCCTAAAATTGTCTTTAAGCTATGTACAATAATTGTCTGGCAACAAAAATCGAATTTAAAAAGCTGCCACTTACCGACAAAAAAATCGACCGCACATTCGTGATGCAATTTAATAAATAATAAATATATTTATAAGTGCAACTTGGATCGATATCGCATTAGGCATTTACCGAAACAACACTGTCAAGTTAAATCCATTGTAAAGAAAACGATTGGCTTATTTTGATATGAAATAATATAAAAGTGTTTGTGGGGACATATTCCGTACTAATTAGCCAATTGCTTTATGCAGAAGTACATCACTTGAAAATAAAAAAAAACTCACCCGTTACTCACAGGGACAATGCCCTCGTTTTGTATGCAATTACCCAGATTGGAATAGACGATTGGAACTATCTGATGATACACTACGTCTATTGAGGACAAATGTAGAGTGGGCAAGTAAGGGGGTTAGATCATTTATGATATTGATGATACTTTGAGGGCAAATGAAATTTCATGTAGAGAATGCACCAACTATTAGGGAAATGAAAGCGCGAATAAGACTGTTTACTGTATTAACAGAAGTACGGCATATTTTTTAAAAGTTCCTTATATTTAAGGGACTTATACGTATATAAAAATACATGATTCAAAAGTACTTTGACAAATTTCGATGACAAAGGGGCGATCTGAACGAACCCTGTAACGTCCGTCCTATTTCCCTGTTGCCTACCCTCTCAAAGGTTCTTTAGAAAGTTGCAAAGAGGAAAATATGGAAGTACCTCGACCTCGAGACGCATAAAGTGATTGCGCCAAACTAATTTGGATTTCAAGACTCAAAGGGTACCAGTTTCCTGGTGCGGGTTTACAACTATACCAATGGGGGCAAGGTGGCGGAAGCAGTGCTTTGTGATCTATCGAAGGCATTTGACTGCTGTCAAAACTCGAGAGGTATGGGTTTAAGGGCTCGACTTGCCTGGTTTGCCTCCTACCTTGGTGGTCGCAGTCAGTCGGTCATTGTGTCTGGTGTACGGTAGGCGGCTATGGGGACTGAGTGCGGGGTTACACAGGGGTCTGCCTTGGGATCCCTTCTCTTCTTGTAAAATTTCAAGAAGATTGCTTCTTTGCTGACGACACCTCTGTTGTGTGGCACAGTGAAAATGTGGAATAACTTAGGGAAAGAATTACTAGACTTGTTAAAGACCAAAGAGTGGTGCGATGCCAACCGCCTTTCTTTTAATATTACAGAATCTAACATGTAGGGTTTCAGTGCGATATGCACGGCCACAGAAAATATAGTTGTGTAACTATATTTTCTGTGGCACGGCTTACAGTTGGGGGACGATCCTCTTCGGGAGTGGAGGCGTCGGTGACTAAGTTCCTTTTATTGACGGTGAACGTGAACTTCGGTTTGAAGATCACATTTTGAAGTTGAGCGGGAGGCTTTCGTCGGGATGTTTTGCAATAAGAAAGACGCGTTTGGAGCTTGGCCTAGTGATGGCGAGGACAGTCTATTTCCCTTTTTGAATCACACCATGGAATTCCATTTTGGGGTGTTAGTAGCCGACATCTGCTGAATATTTTGGCCGTTCTTCAGAAGAAGGTTGTCCGCTTCATCGCAAATGTGGGCCAAAGAGAATCTTGCCGAACTCACTTTTTGTCTCAGAGAATTCATACTCTTACCTCTTTGTCATACTATTCGGGGTGCTGCCCCTCAGCATGCCACGCGGCGGGCTCTCGACGTGCCAATACCAACAAGAACATTAACGAAAAATTCTTCGATTTATGAAGGCAAAAAATGTTTTTGCCGATTCAGATTAGGACTGTCAGTATTTTAAAATGTTTCAGCAGGCATCTTAAGGCATTGCTTGTTGGGAGAGCGTACTACAACTTGACTGAGTATTATGCTGACTCACTCTCTTAAAAATGCCTGCTGTTTTGCTATATTTTTGTTTATTTACACAATGTGATAAGTATTGTATGTAAGCTATTAAATGTTATTTGTTGTTATATATTACCAACATACTATTTATTTTATGTATGTGAGGAATCATTTTAGCAAATAACCTGCTTTGTCAATGAAATTTATTTCTAGGCAATAAAGTACTTTTTGACGTTGACTGTTATTATTGAATAAATGGTATTATATTATAATATAATGAACAAAAGCGTAAATTTACAAAAGCATAAATACAACCGTATTTTCTTTATGTAAAAGACAAAAAGCAAAACCGCAAATACTAGTAATGTTAACACTGATTATTTCTTGCAAAAATGCTAGGCAGGAAAAGTCAACCGACACCTAATTCCAATTTTCATTCCTATTATTCATCACATAAAAGCAAAAACAAAAATAATTAAATAGTTTAAAAAAAATACGCGTGAGGCACGATTCAATAAATTAAATAATATTGCAGTGAATGTAAACTGTACCTACGTTTGAAACTAGTCCTGAACAAATACTGGCACTATCAGTATCACTACTATCAGTTTTTTTTCTGCAATTTTTTTCGCATCTCCCTAAGTGGGTTTTCATTGGTTCCAGAATTCCTTGCATTTTCAAATTACATTTTCTGTAAGTTGCTATGCTTCCAGTTTTCCCATCATTTTCATTCGATTTTTCAATAAAATATTGCCAAATAGGATCTTTTTTCTACTACCACTTCTATAAGACATATTAGAAGCATTAGTCAAAAAACCGGGTAGAAACACGCCACTCGATACTTATCGGCGGACAATAAATTAAGAAATAAAGTCAGTCGTCAGTTCGCGTTATCCGCACATTATAAAGGTAGACGCAGTTTGCGGTTTTTTTTTGTGGGGGATGAATGAGACCGAGCCGTCACGCGTCACGCTCGGATATGTAACGTCACGCGTCGCGCTCGGATATGTAACGTAACGTAACGCTCCTTCTACTGGCATGTTCCCTTATAAGTAAAGGACCGAGATTTTCAGGGGATGTAGCCGGGGTAAAAAGAAGATCCTGGACAAAAAACGCGACCTTGTTTGGCCAGGGGAGGGGGGAGAAGGAAAAACTTAAATTATTAATTTCGTGAGAACGGGAAGAGGTGCGGGGTCGAAATTTGTATGGTAGGTGCGCCATGTGGGTCCACCTTAGACCATACGGGGGGGATGGGGGAAAAACCGTTTTTCGCCCGTATCTCTGCAACGAAGGCTCGGATCGAAATTCTGACAAACGATGACCGCCGCTTGTTGAAGTTTTCACTTCTATCGTGTGGTCTTAAGCACACACAAATTTTTTTCTTTAACACTCTATACAATTAAACACACTAGACTACTCTTATAGCTTTACAACTATTAGATCGTTACAATTCGGAACTCAATGGTTAATTAACTACAACACGCGTTCTGCCCGCTATTTATATCTAGTCTAAAATATATCGCGAATACTTCTGACGAAGCGAGGTCTCTCTATATTATTCTCGATGAGGGCTGCACGCATGCATAACACAGCTGCCGAATCTTCTCGGCCGGCGAGGACTCATACGGGAAAACGTAGACACGACAAGGCTAGTTCTATAGGGTACCACAAAAACGTTCGGATGGTCTTTAGCCGTGACAATTCTTGTTCTAAATGGGAGGCAATCGGCAATTTTCATTAAATAGCAAGTTTATTTGGATGTCGTAGAGAAACTGTTCTAATTGCAAGTCCAGACAAGAAATATTTATGGTAGAATAAAGAAAAATAAATTGTTGTAAAAGTCTATTATTGCTATATAAGTAAAAAAAACTCAGTATAAATCAATGAAAATTAAAAAATCGTTATTTAATATAAAGAACGTAAGGTTGATTTGTTTCAAACAAATCATGATTTTGTGCAACACTGGTTCGAATGAGGTACACCCTGGATGTCATCTGCATGTATATAATCTAACAGTAAAAAATTCAAAAAGTATGGGTGCTATGAAATGGTAGATGCGCAGGTAAAAATCAATTTTCGAAGCCAAGGATTTAGCTCAATAAGAGGTCAATTAAGATGAAATTCGAGATAGGATAAAATTTATTAGATTAGTTGAAAATGTATATTAAGGCTTTTTACCCTAAATTTTAAATGCATATCTTCAAGATAAAAAAATATATTAAGTTTAAGCTATCAATTTAGATAACTTTAATTCTAAATATAAATTCTCAAGATAAGAAAATTTACTAGATTACCTGCAAATTTACATTAAGATCCTTTTTATCCTACATTATATATGCATGTCTTAAAAACAAAATCAAATTTATTAAGTTTAAGCTAAAAATGTAGCTACCTTTAATTATAAATTCTAAATAAAAATTCTCGAGGTAAAATAAAATATATTAGATTTTATGAAATTTTATATTAAAACACTTTTTATCCTAAACTATTAAAGTATATCTTCAAGATAAAATTTAATTTATGAGATTAGTTGAAAATATAGATAGGTACTTTCAATTCTAAATTATAAATCTATCTTCTTCAAGATAAAATAAAAAACTTTTTAAATTTAAGCTCAAAATGTAGATATCTTTAATTCTAAATAGTAAATAAAAATTCTCGAGGTAAAATAAAATATATTACATTAGATGAAAATTTATACTAAAACACTTTTTATCTTAAACTATTAAAGCATATCTTCAAGATAAAATATAATAATTTATGGGATTAGTTAAAAATTTAGATACATTTAATTCCAAATTATAAATCCATATCTTCAAGATAAAACAAAACTTTTTAAGTTTAAGCTAAAAATGTAGATACCTACCTTTAATCCTAAACTGCAAATAAAAATTATCGAGATAAAATAAAATATGTTAGATTAGATGAAAATTTATATTAAAACACTTTTTATCCTGGACTATTAAAGTATATCTTCAAAATAAAATAATATTTATTGTTTAAGTTAAAAATTTAGATAACTGTAATTTTAAATATAAATTCTCGATGTAAAATAAAATATATTAGAATGATTGAACATTCATATTAAAACACTTTATCCTAAACTATAAAAACATGTTCTCAAGGGAAAATAGAGTTTATTAAGTTTAAGCTAAAAATATAGAAATCTGGAATTCTAAATATAAATTCTCGAGGTAAAATAAAATATATTAAATTCTTGACAATGTATATCAAGACACTTTTATCCTAAACTATAAAAGTATATCTTCAAGATAAGTAAAATAAATTTTACTTAGGTTAAATATAAATCTTTGAGATAAATTAAAATATATTAGAATGGTTGAACATTTATATTAAAACACTTTATCCTAAATTATAAAAGCATACTTTCAAGATAACATAAAATTTATTAAGTTTCAGCTAAAAATGTAGATACCTATATACCTAATTCTAAATATAAATTCTTGAGGTAAAAAAAAATATATTTGATTAGTTGAAAATTTAGATATCTTTAATTCAAACGTGTAAATATAAATCCTCAAGAAAAGATAAAATTTACTACATTAGCTGAAAATTTACATTAAGACCCTTTTTATCCTAAATTATAAATATATATCTTCAAGATAAAATTCATTAGATTAATTGAAAATTTAGATACTTTTAATTCGAAATTGTGTAAATAATTCTCAAGATGAAAATAAATACTAGATTACCTCAAAAATTCCAATAAGACCCTTTTTATTCTAAATTATAAATTATATAATTATATCTTTAAAATCAAATTTATTAGATTAGTTGAAAATTTAGATAAGTTTAATTCGAAATTGTGTAATTCTCAAGATAAGAAAAAAATTACTAGGTTAGCTGAAAATTTACATTAAGACCCTTTTAATCATAAATTATAAATGCCAATCTTCGTTTAAGCTAAAAAATTAGATATCTTTAATTATAAATACAAATTCTCGAGGTAAACTAAATATATTAGAATTGTTGAAAATTTCTATTAAGACACTTTTTCTCCTAAACTATAAAAGTATATCTTCAAGATAAAATAAAAATTTTACCTATTAATTCTAAATTGTAACTACAAATAAGACCCTTTTTATTCTAAATTATAAATGTATACCTTCAAGATAAAATAAAATTTATTAAGTTTTAGCTACAAATGTCTATTAAGACACTTTATCCTAAACTATAAAAGTATATCTTCAAGATAAAACACAATTTATAAAATTAGTTGAAACTTTAGATACCTTCAATTCTAAATCGTAATTATAAATTCTTAAGATAAGATAAATTTTACTAGATTAGCTGAATGTTTACATTAAGACCCTTTTTATCCTAAATTATAAAGGTATATGTTTTAGATAAAATAAAATTTGTTAAGTTAAAGCTAACAATTTTGATACCTTTAATTCTATATTATATAAATTCTCGAGATAAAATAAAATATTTTAGAATGGTTGGTATTGACGATTTTTATCATAAACTATAAAGGCATATCTTCAACATAAAATAAAATATATTAGATACGTTTAATTCTAAATTGTAAATGTAAATTCTCGAGATATGATAACATCTGCTAGATTAGTTGAACATCTACATTAAGACCGTTTTTATCCTGAATTATCTAATGATATGAACAATAAAAGTCAAAGCTGCGAAGATGAACAAAGTGACAACGAAGAAGTTGAATATGATCTGCATAGGTACAAGCCAGTCATATGGTCATATTATTTTGGTCAAATTAAGTGAGTTATTTAAGAAGGAAAATGGAAATTTGAGTTTTCGTTGGAAGTTAGTGGCCATATAGTTCCAAGCAGTACTTAATTATATAAAAGGGACCAGCCACCTGAGCCACTGTCCATGGTTCAGTAGAATATCATTGAGATATTTCGCCATGGGTGTGTAAGCTATCATATTTTATTATTAAAAAGAATACTAATTATTTATTTACTTGATTAATTGTTTTACTGTTCGTTTTGTCACATTTGATTCGTTTAAGGAACGTAAATAAGGTTTATGCGACACGTTTGAATCGCTCTACTAGTTTGCTGCAATTCATTAGGCAGCACAGTGACAGTGGCGTGCACACAATGAAAGCACAAATGCATTGCCTACCCTGATGTTTTGACATTTTTTATATTTTCCCATTTAAATTTAAACCCGATAATATAAATTATAATTTTACTAATAAGTATAATCCAAATTTAAAAAGCTTATCTTAAGCGCCAATTAAAATATTAATTATATTATAGAAAAACATCACAGTCTACCACTCATATTACGCTACCTATATTAAACGGAATAATATTCTCCGACGGCAATCCGCTAAAAAGCATTCCATAACAAACCGAAGGCATGCATTTATACCGTCAACACTGAATTTGTAGCGAAAAGCAGTGCTTGAAAAAAAGACAGCCAAATGAAACGTTACATAAAAAGAAAAGAGACAAAGCATGCGAAGATGGTCCGGGCCGACGCGACGCAACGATAAGTGCTGTGGCCAAAATGTGCTCTCTTTAATTAATATTTTGATTTGATAGACATTCTTTTTTACCAAGGATCATATTGTTATTGGTTTTTTGCGCTTCAGTTTGAATGCGATTACCGGTCACATCATTACAGGGTTTGGTTAAGAAAGCTTTATTATTTAATAATGTTTAAAATTACAGTACATGGGGCATCCCTAAATTTATTAATATTTCGATATCTGGGTATTAATAACGCCATGCATTTTTTTTGCAAGAAACTGAAACCCGAT
Organism: Pissodes strobi; assembly: GCA_016904865.1. Classification (NCBI taxonomy): domain Eukaryota; kingdom Metazoa; phylum Arthropoda; class Insecta; order Coleoptera; family Curculionidae; genus Pissodes; species Pissodes strobi. The sequence continues at coordinate 64,725 of MU182364.1, read as the reverse complement.
AATACAACACCGGCATTGGCCAGCCATAAATAAGAATAATCTCAGGTTCCCTTTTCCATGTGCCCTATTCTTGTGTGAGATTGGGATTTGACGCCCTGCGCTTTTTAGTTATTGTTTTGAAAGTTTAGTTAGTTTAGTAGGTACTAGGGGTTGTTGTTTTCTTTGTGGGTTAGTTTTGTTGGTTAGAAAGAAAACCTCGATATTTTAATAAAAAAATCCATGACAATTATTAGTGGCTCTGCAGGTGCCGTCATAAAATTAAAATGTATTGTTGGCTATGCTTACTCTTTGCTGAAGGAGGAAATTGTAGAGTAAACGTGGGTATATTGATTTAAATAATGTGTCAAATGTCTCACAAAAACAAGGCCAGTCCACTAACCATTTACAACGCGTTTTCTTTGCATAGTTTTGGCGACCCTCGAATTGAAAAGGCTTTATGCCTACATTTTTTGGAGCCTCAAAATGGACGTTTTTGGGCGTGACACCTGAAAAAAAATTCTACCTACGGCGCCGCCTGCAGCGGGCTTACTCCTTCTGTATCATTTTCTATTATGTTGCCTACCCTCTCCTAAATGGCACTGCACGCCACTGCACAGTGATCATAAAGCTGTGGTTATTATTATTTTGATTCAAGATAGTGCGACATTGCCGTATTGTTTTAATTTAAATCCGGTACGAATTGCATGCAATTTTTAGCGGCCGTAAAGCATTCAGTGTATGACAAAATATATGTCTAACTAATCCAAACTCGTTGGCGTTACCACGACAACTTTAATTAAAACAAATCGTTTCGTAATTGCAGTAACTATATAATTATGCATTTTACTACTTAATTGTTAATGGATATTATTAATGTATCAGCGCATACACATTAATAATTCTAGGACATTTTCTCACAGTTTCGTAATGCTTGAATGTCTTCCTCTTGAAAGTATTCTAAGCTTACGTCTCAAAAACAGTGATTCAAACCTATTTCTGATACGTTGTAATTCAATAGAACATGTGGCTTAATAACCAGGAATTGGAAAAGCCGTAACTTAAGTACTTTATTCGAATTGAAATAATTTTCATGTACTTGCCAGCAAGTACTCACTCACTTCTTACATAGGATCATCTTTGAGGCATTGGTAAATAGCCTCTAATAATTTTGTTGCAAAATTTCGAAAGTGTTTCTAGATTTAAGTCATTATGAATTATAGAATTACGAACGTAATACGGAGAGCATCACCTATAACTTTCGCTATTTTATTTTGAACGCTTCAACATTAGATGTTGCGTCTTGGAGTCAGTCACACCATATGTTAACGCTGATCTTATTAAATATTTATTTAAAAAGCATGAAATCAATTCAACGGATTTCACATTACTTAGTGTTTAGGAGCTATTAATAATTGTTTTCTGGGTTTTAAAGCTTTTTCTGCATTCTGTGTAGAACTTGCACAATTTTGGAGTAACTAAATATAATGGATTTTTAACACAATCATCAAAATACATGATCTTATTGAGAACAAATCAAGGAAAGAGTTATTTAATATTGAATTCGATCTAAATTTTGTTGAAAATTATAGTGATCCAAACGGGATTTAGTTGCGTATTTAATATTTTGAGAGCTTGTATCGTTTAGGTTTTGTATGCTCTAACTATGATATTTGAGAGAGTAGAAAATAATGCTCAAGTTCGCGTTACATCATTCAAAGTGGTGATAAAAATAGAACATTAGCCCAGCATACGACTCTTGGTTTTAAAAAATTTGAACTTGTTCATTGTTGTCGGACATGCATATTGGTCTTACTAGAAAAAAGCTAGTTCTGCCTCTTTTGGCAAATACCTGTTCCTCCACCCGCAGCAGCTATGACAATTCTTCTGTAATTCTTTTCTTTATTATGATATGTAGTGTATAGGATGAAACTGGTGTATAATAAAGTGGTTACATGTAAGTTCACAATCAGAGCTGGGATCGTTACTTGAAAAAAGTAACGAGTTACTGTACAGTTACTTCTGTTAAAAAATAAGGCGTTACTTAGATTTTAAAGTTACTTTCATACAAAAATAACATTATTTTCGTTACTTTTTAAAAAAAAATTGAGCGAGTATGCTAGTACTCGAGACACTAATTTGCTATATCGACATCATGGGGATGATACCGCCCTAGCGGCTAGCTTTTTACAAGCGCCTCTTGAGTCGTTGCAATCGCACCCGTCCTGGATTAGCTTGCTTCCTCAATGCGCACGGCATGTGATGTCACATCGGTTTACACATTTCCGTATCATTTGCCGAGATTTACCCTCGTACCGCCGCGCCGCGTCAGATGTTTTAAAGTAACTGTTACTTTAAAAGTAACGCGTTACTTTTAGATAACGCGTCACTTTAAAAGTAACGCTTTGAAGACGAGAAGTCAACATCTTAATCAAAATAAATAAAGAAAAGAAAGGTCCCCACAAAGACATTAGAGTTTATTATTTAAAATAATTTAGAATGCAGTTTGATTGATGATTATTAGAAATAAGACCAACAAAAGTGACCCTATACCTTCTAGCTGTAGCCGCCGCTGGAGAAAATACTTGATTTCTTGATAGTTTACTCTAACTACTTTTAATGTTTATATGATGTTAATATATTTGCGTTCTATCATTAATAAGGAAGACCTACTAAAATGTTGCTTGGATTTGAACCCTTAGCTTACTGACGGTGAAAGCAATGATGTAAGTGCTTTGGAGCTGAGGAATCAACTTCTTTCGGTAAACATCCTAATCGAAATAAATAAAGAAAAGAAAGGTGCCCACAAAAGACGTTTGAGTTTATTATCTAAATTTTAGAATGTACCTTAATTGGTGATCATTAGAAATAAGACTGTAGTAAAGAAAAAGGTAAAACATTTAACCGACAAAAATTGTTAATCATGCCAGTGACAGTAGTTTCAAGGGAAAAAAACTTTCTAAGTTAGAAAATATATGCGCCAAGCAGACTTAAATAATCTGGCCAAAATTCAAGGGAACATGACACCTCATTTAATGTAAACTTTCTATTAGATTAATTTCCTGTTTTCAGTGTGAGTTAGGAACAGCTGACTTCACAATAATAGTAAGCGAATTGATATAATTGGAGTGAAAATTGTTATTTCAGATAAACGCGCGTGACCAGCAACATGTTATATATTCAAACTTACTATTAAATTCATTTCCTGTTTTTAGTTTCAGGGAGAAACAGCTGATGTTTGGTTTTTAAATAGTACAGGCGAGTTTCACAATAATCGCAACCGCATAAACATAAAGGAAAGTAAGCGCGTGAGTAGTAGATGTTTAACTTTTAAATGATCTATTAAAACTTCCTATTAGATTCATTCCCTGTTTCCAGTTTGAGGGAGAAACAGCAGATGTGGTTTTAAATAATACACGCGAATTTCACAATAATCGCAATCGAATAAAATGTTATGCGAGGCATATCAGTTATTTCAGATATACGTGCGTTTAACTTGTAAATTATCTATTCGAAGTTTCTACTAGATCCATTTCCTGCGTTCCGTTTGAAGCAGAATCAGCTGATGATGTGAGGAAAATCGTTTCAGATATACGTTCGTAAGCAGTATATGCTGAAGTAATTTTTACTTTTGCTGAAAAAAAAAAAGATAAAAAATATCTTTAGTGGTTTAGTTTTAGAACTTGTAGTAGTAACTTTACATTTTTCTATTTTTAATAAAACATCTGGTTCCCATATAGCTGGATGGTAGAACTCAAGAACTTTAATGATTTAAAAAAGTGAAATTTTAAATTTAATAGTTTCAGAAGAAACTTTTGATTATCTGAAACAGGCATAAATTAATAGACTGCTAATCAATTATAACAAAAATGTCTTTAAAAAAGTAAGCTAGATTAGGCTTGTCTTGGAATTATTAAACTGTATACATAACTCTCACAATCCCCTCCAACAGCTTCTCCCTTAACCCATTAGTGCATAAGATCTGATAAATCGGATGTCGTATTTATGCAACCCTACTTTTGTATAAGCCTAAACTGGCCTTTGTAACAGGCGTTAGTGGCATGTTTCAGGTGTAAAATTTATATAATTTTTACGGTGCGATAAATGTCTAAAAGAAGTTAAAACTGCACTAAAAGCAACATGGATCCATGGCTTTATTCAACTAGACGACAAGGGCAAGTATTTTCGATTTTATTTTAATTTTTTGACAACGTCGACCTCAAAATTAGTGAAATTTGTATGTGTAGTAAACCACCTGACATGATCGAGTAGTAATCTGCTCATAAATTTTCAATATTATGTAAATATGTGAGCCTAAAATTGAAATCCGATATATCGGATTGTATGCTTGATTGCCAACTTTTTCCGTATGCGAGCTATCAAAGATAAATTGACACTTTTTATTTATGTGTCATAGTCTCATAGTGAAATACGTCACACTTCTTAAAAAACCTAGTTATTTCATGATTTCATGAAATTCCCCAAATTAACTCGACTTTTTCGGAAGTGACGTATTTGACTATTTCACCACGATATAACAATTATATACTTATATGAAGCGACAAGGAAAATGTTTATGGGTTAGGAGGTGATACTGTATTATTTCTGATAACGACTTCCAGAATACCTCCTACTAAAGGATTTAAATTATTTTTCGACAACTGCTTTTCGTACGTTAGCCTATTTCGGCATGGCATTTGACACAACTTGGTTACTGCGCGACTGGCACTATTCACAACAATAAAAATTGCTGTAGTTCAACCTTTACTATTCCAAGAATATAATAGTGGCATGGGCGGAGTTGACAAAATGGACCAGTTGGTAGCCAAATATAGAACCAGAATATGGTAGTCCATATTTTGTTACTTGCTGGATATTTCAGTAACCAATGCATGGCTGTTGGTGAAAAGGATATGTCCTATAGAAAAAGATTGTGATTCTTTGATACATTTTCGAAGAAACCTAGCAAACTGTCTCATCAAAACACACGGCACTCAGCCGATGAAAGGAAAAATACTACAGAATTCAGTGAACGATGTTCGTTACGATGGTCGCGATCACTGGCCAGACTATGTAAATACTGAAAGATTGTGTAGAAATTGCGAGAGTAAGAACAATTTTATTTGCTCCAAATGCCAAGTTGGACTGCATCCAAAACATTGTTTCAAAAATTATCATACATTTTAATTTCTTTATCTAGTCAGTTTGCATACAATCCGATATATCGGATGACCTGTATTTTTTGTTTTTTGTAAGAAAAAATTAATTTTTGATACATTTTCTTTATGTTGTAATAAAATATGTCTGAATTCATAAAAATAACATTATTTTTAATCTTGCTAAACTTTATGCGCTAATGGGTTAATAAAGGTCTGGGATGCCACTGATGTATTGTCATTCTAAGATTTTCCAAGTTACCAGAATTTACCCGGTCGCTACGGTATTTACTAAAAACATAATTTTCTAATCTCTTCTTTATAATTATATTACCAAAAATAAAAATTAAAAGAAAAAAGATTAGGCTACTCCTGTAGATGAACAGAATCTATTTTTTTACACCTCTACTCACCGATTCCTAAAGACTAAAACTACAATAAAAAAAGGTTTTTCTTTTAATCAGATGGGGTACCGGAGAAAACGAATATCAAAGCTACTTTAATTTTTTTTGTTGTTCTAGTGTAATTGCATCAATATCCAAGTCACGTCGAGCCATATTTTTATTGCTACCACAGTAAAAACAAAAATTATACCTACTTATACAGAAAAAAAAACAGTTGCACACTCGTATGTAGTAAGCAGGTCTAAAACGTACTGTCGTCAAATAACTATAGACAATCAATCGAAATTGCAGTTTTTCTTTTAACTCAATATTGTCTACCTTCAAGCTAACCTCAACAACAACCATTGCTTACCTCCACAATCAAAAATAAATATTATATTACAACAACAACTATTTTATTGGTACCTACTTTTTTTCATCCATCAATAATTTATGATTTTTTAATATATTTAAGTGTGTGAAGCATCCTCTTATAATCTATCAACCCCTATCGACCTAAAGCGGTTTTAATAAACAAACTAAAATGGCAAAGTTATATTTTATTCCTGGCAAATCTAGGGCCAAAAGATTACAAACTTAAAATGCTGAAAATTCTTACCATTTAGAGCCGGAACCCACCCATTAGTCGAGAAATAACAGATCGCCTGTCCAGGGGTTTTATGAATAAAACATTGGGTTTTTTGTTTTTCTAGGTCTGTGATAGTAGTAAATAGGCAAAAGTAGAAGCATATCACTTTTTTGTATTAAATAAGTTTTAATAAGGATTCATACTCGAAGAAATGACAGTAAGAAAAACTTAAATTTCGTTTAGTTAGTGTTTCATTGAGAACATTTCATACTTTTTAAGTGTAATATTTCAATGCCACAAATTAAGGAAATATTATTGGTTAATTTTAATTAATCTTGTAACTCTGATATAAGAAAATTCCTCAAAATGATTATTTTTCATATTCGTACTTTTTTTAAGCACTAATCATATCCACCTAAGTTGGAGTTTGGAACTTTCGATAAAATGCACTACAACAGGGTTTTATCTACAATACCGTAACAGAATTTTTGCACTCGGCGCTCGTTTCGCTAACCATGTTAAGCATCATCAGGAGATGATTAAAACTAGTCCTAATCTTCTTTTGACGATGCTAACATTGTTAGCGAAACGCGCCACGAGTGCAAAAATTATGTTTTGGTATTTTGGATAAAACTCTGTTATAATACTATGTCCGCATCCAAATAAGTTTTTCGTATTCGTTTCAGCTCTCGCAAATATCAATTTAATGCAACTTATTGACACCCTGCATCTCGTTCATCCAAAATTAGTCCATTTGAAAAAAAAAACATTATTTTTATTTTGCATTTTAATAAGACATTTGACCATACAAATATTAGCGAAAATTTGAATGTAGTTTCAATGGATAAAGAGAATTACGCCACACTACTGGTAAAGAAAATGGAATTTATTAAGGCGAATATAAACCCTACATGTGACTAACATTTACACATTTAAGCGTTCTCTAGATTTAGATACTTCTTTCAATAATAAAAAATGAGAGGTTTTATACTTTACAATCAAATTTCTTAAACCAACCTACTTACTATATAATACTACTATCATGAAACCCCAACTAAGTATTTTAAAACAATTACCAGATTCATCAAATATAATAAAAATCAAAACAGAATATATCACCTAGTTAAAATTAGGAATAATTTAATTAAACCTTACGCGGACAAAAACATGTAAGAAAAAAAAATCGATTAGTTTAAAATGTATTTTCTGTTCCTGATAACATTCATTTACGTATTTTTAAATGGATTTTGAATCTTGGAACGTTTTGAGTGCTGATTTAGGTACAAGACCTCCTCAATTTAAGCTAAATTGACTATAAATATACACGGGAAGCCAAAGAAACGGAGCAATATGGTTATCGATTCATTTTTATGTACATCCCGCAAAATGTTGTCGGATCATTATCTTTTATTTTCAAGGTGGTCATACACTAAAACAGTTTCGTATAATATTAGACTGTGGTTTAAAATTGAGCCATCGTAGAGGGGAATTTTTTTCACTGCCTAAAACTTACCCTCTACAATTTTATTGTAGAGGAAACCATTCATATAAAAGTAACTTATAGAGGAATAATTTTTTCCAGATGAATTTTTGAAAATAATAAGAATTAAATATTTCGTTCCAATATTCGGGAAGTTTATTAAGCAATAATGAAAATATACAAATATTTCTTTCAATCTAGTTTTCATTGAAAATAATATATTCAATCGTTTCGAAAATATATTCTATAAACTTAAGGAAATACCTCACTCCACCACCACATTCAGCAAAGCCAACTTGTATTTTCTAGAATTGGAGTTTCTGATAAGAACCCTATTTCTTTGTGGTGATGCTGCTGCCAATGCTGCCAGCGAATGGGTAACAACGTATCCCAATCCTTTTGATTGGCCCAATGTAAGAGAGAAGTCGCCATGTTTAATGAAACCTATTACTGGTCTACAACAGGATGTTCTAATCGTCTTGGGTTCAGGCAACCATAAGTTTTGCATTTCTTTCTTGTAGTTGCGTAGAATGTCGGCATCGGTAGGGGTGATTAACTGCATTAAAACATACGTTGTTATTTAATATTTTAACTACTTACAAAATTTAATATTTCAAACTTTGAATATCTTAACCACAGTAGTGATCAACCAAAACTTGTTATTTTCGCTTGATAAATGCCACACTTAGAAAAATCTACAGACACAGTACAAATTAACGACAATCCGCAAAAAATCAAATGCTTTGAATCTAAAAAGGATTTCTTGTAGAATAAACATTCAAAAAAAATGTAACAAGTTAATTTATAAAATGCTGAAATGATGCAATTCATATATAAAAGTAGTAGTGTATGGGTGAAACAATAAACTAGCCTCTGAGATACAAAAATTAAAAGCCCACATAAAGAGGAAAGACATCAAAATAGATTCTTGCGAAACATGCCTGGTCAATAATTTTCTGAAATGGTTCACTTTCTTGCAGACGAAAAACTAACTAGGAAATAGATTTATCTCCAGGCCAACCTATAAAAAGGAGCAGCAAATAAATGTAGCAATTCCAATATAAAAAATGTTTGGAAATCAAAGAAAAACAACGGCATTCTAACGAAAAGCACAGTTACAACCAGTAGAATGGCGAAAACAGATTTTCTCCTTACATCGAGTGTGAAGAGTTATTTGGGGTCAATCAAAATTAAAATAAAGAGTTTTTTTTATAACCAAACCTATTTTCAAAAAATTAAATACATCTGCTAGAATTCACTGCCCAGTTGAGATATTGCTGCATTTTGGTCGTGAAGTTAACATTTGAACAATGTTTGTTGCGCAAAGCTTAGATGTGGTTAGGCAATCAATACACTGTATTTTTTACATGTTCAGGGTGTTTAAACGAGAAGAAACGTCGACAAAAAATCGAAGAATCCAACCACTTAGGGTCGTGGCCATTTTACTTTTCATATTATATGTTCTTGAATAGCATGTTTCAATTTTGTTCAACCATTGCACGTCGGGATAACAATTCAATGATCAGCATCCCATTCATTTTGCAGGAATTTTTGAAATGGCCGATAGTTATTCAAACCTATCGCTTGGAAAAAATTTACAATGTTCGATAAGTTTCAGGGCATTTTTAAAGCCAATGGATTTCGTCCACAGATTTTTCTGGAAAATAATACAGTGGCACTTTCCCTTTTCTCAAACAGGTATTGTGAGTAATAAATTTTTTTTGTTGTTTTATGATTGGCAGACCAGGTGTTGAGTACCCCTAGCCTGGAGACAAAACTAGCCAAACCATGTTTACCAAATTCAAATTTACAAAATAGATATATCTATTTAACAAAATTTTCCAAAATAGTATTAAATAAAACAATGAAACTTCAAAATATTGCTTTCCTCAACAATCAATATTGAACACTGCCTATCATAAGAAACCTAACTTTTGTTTTATTATACACGATGCTAAAATATCAGTTAAATGGAAGTTGCCACTTGTTTTTATTTTTGATTAGATCAATACAACAAAGCTTCGTTACCTTTTAACATTTTATTTTTTTTATGAGGGCAGATTTAGACTTGTCACAAACTGAATCATAATCATAAATTGAAATTTTGTAATTTCTCAAACGATAAAGTTTTCATACATAGTAGGGACATAATGTATAGTTAAAATATGTTCACATCGGAATACACACCTGCGAATCTAGTTTTTAACATACAAGACGTAGGTGTATCATTACTGAATTTAAACAATTTTTCAAATTCACATTCTTAATATTCTATTTTTGTTCAAATAAAAATTTATTCTTTGGGTTAACTAGTATCTAGGCTTAGGTAAAATAAACACAAAAATTCATAGTTGGATGATATAAACAAAATTACTCAAAATCACTTCCTATATATTCATAGTCGAAGTTTTCCCAAATATTCAGAAGGGTTTTTAAGCAAAGATCCATTACCGTCTGGAAAAACCTAATGAAGAATTTAAATTAAAAAATATCAAGCCTATAGTAAAACATGGTAGATACATCGTCTGCTAGAGTGGGCAATATATATTTTATTGAAAGAAATAAGTGTTGCTAAAACACTTCGCCAGTGTTCTGACCTCGATTTAACAAGAAATATGCTAGCTAAAACGCGATTTCACTTATCTGACCAAACGAATGCCTACTATTTCATCATCAGCGTTTGATCTAGACTAGTAAATTTAGAGTTAAGTTGAACTTATCAAATCAAATCCTCACCTTTCCCGCTTTAATAGCCCTTTTCCTTCTCTTGCGGAGCCTTTGCAATAGTTTCTTATGTTCCTGCCTAAGAGTCTTTCTTCTTTGGGCTAATAAATCCTTATGCTTTGCCTCCGAAGGCTCTGCTTCCACATCTCCCAGTTTAGGGATACATATTATACTAAATCTGGAACAAACACCCTTAGTTACTGGGGAAACCTCTACAGGTACTAAGCAATTTTCCGGTAAGGAAGGTATAGCTAATTCGTTCGACTTAGAAGTGAGACAGTCCTAGAATTTAAAAATAAATATTATTATTATTGAAGTTATTAGTAACTGATTGAAAAGAAACATTAACTGAAAAAAAGACGAGCGTAATTATTCTACTGGCAATCAACACACAACACTACTTTTAGTCCGTATCTGTAAAGTGCTTTAAAGCATCGAATAAATGGGGATCTGCCGTTTCAAGTGTTAATTAAACAAACATTACATCCATCAACGCAAGAAAATGATTCTAGAGACGCTAATGATGATGATATTCCAACATCTCAATCAGGGGCTATCTTAAAATAAAAACTAAATATAGCTATTGATAGTGCGTGTCATCAATACTTCCATATGTACTGTGAGTGCCAGACTGACATCGACAATAAATGGAATGATATATTAAAAATTATTAAACATGAAATGTTAATTTTTAACATGAAATTGTGGTGGTGGTAGGAACCTTCTTATTATTAAGCCACCAGCACGGATTCTGAAAGAGCTTTTTAGTGGGATGATCTTTTGCTATAAACATCCGTTTCAAATTGGAAGTTGATTCTTTAAATGCACTGGTAGCTTTAAACTACCAATTTTAGTTCGAAATAAATATTTAACTTATTAATTTATAAATTCATACTACATTTCGTTTGTTTTTGCACAAAAAAAAACATGGCATTTAGGATTTTTTTTGTTTTGGGAAAAGCCTATTAATTTCTATATTATTTTATTTTTCATATTTGCTCAACTAAAAATTATGACATAACCCTGTAAAATTTATATATCCTTTGAACACTAACAAAATATACATAACTATTGAAAACAGTTCTGGATTTTCTGAATAGTTTTCGCCATTTACTCAAAACTGGATATTATGGCTTTATAGACTTTTGTATAATCACACCTCAATATTCTTACAATCTGGTCCTTGGGGTAGGGCTTTAATTTGAATTTTAGAGAATTATAAATGCCAGACTCGTAAAAATATATAAATTTAACTTACCAAACTATCTATCACAAACTTCGAACAAAAATTATGTGGTAAAATGGGCTATAAATATAAAATAAAACCATTTTGTATTACCTTGTCTGGGTTTTAACCTAATTAATTATCTTGTCAATTTGAAAACGGTTATGGTTTAAATTGATGAGCAGTTTACTTGAAAAAATAATTGATGACAGATAACAGAGGCTTACTAATTCGGAGAAATAAAATATTGATAATAATAATAATAATAATAATAAGTTTTACCTGTAACTGTTTTAGCAAATTCCTATCCCTTAGAACCGAAAACGAATTGAAATTTTTACCAGCCCAGTCAGCGATAAGCATCCTCCAATTGAATGAAAAAGGCGACACGATTCCAAATTTACTGAAATTTGTTCGTTTGTTGGGAGGCAGCCTATGGAAAAAAGTACGAATGCATATTAGAAAAAAACCTGATGACAAAGAAAAATTGACAAATTTTGACTATCATAAAATCAAATTTAATAAAAGGCAATACATTTCGGGATTCGACAGATTTTTAAGATAAATCAATCATTCAATCAATATTTGTTAATGTCAGGTGTTACGTCAAAAATTTATCACTAGAGCGTACAATACAGTGGCGGACATATCACCGGGCAGTTCGGTGCGCTGCCCTGGGGCCCAAGGTTCAGAAGGGCTCCACGATGCCTTAACTTAGTTTTGAAATATACAAGGGGTAGGGGCCCATAAATATCTTTTGCCCTGAGGTCCACGCGTCCCTAGATCCGCCGCTGGTACAATATAGATTACTAAGACCAAAGATTTTTCCAATTCCATAAATAAAATCTCAGATCAGTTATAACATCAAAGTTACTAAAATACTAAAATGCTAACACCAAATTAAAAAGAAAAACTAAAAAAACATTTACAGTTACACACATTAAAGTTGAAGTTAAAATATTCATCAAATATATAAAAAGCATGTCCACTTAAAAATGTCCTAATTAAATTCGTAAAGCTAATCAAGTGCGGACTTCTTATGTGCACACCTATTGTTGCCTGTTATACAGATAAGAAAGAAAGAGTTGCATGCTCCTAGGAAAAAAAATATAAAGGAAAAGACTCCGAAAAATTATATCATGTTAAGCACCATCAACAGCTTTACTCACGTCACAGAAAAGGACCTGATTAAAGCGTATGTTGTGAAAGGAATTTACACTATTTGAAATAAAATACAAAATTGCATGAGTAGTGTTTCTCCTTTTCCTAAAGCCAAATTGACTTTGTATGAAGATGTTGTTAGTCTCGAAAAAATGTGTGATCTTTTTAAAGATGGACGTCTTCAAAAAGTCTGGAAAAATGTTGTTCTGAAGACAGATCTATTAATAAGTTTAGTAAAAGGTCTTTGATCGTTTTAATTTGAATTGCATGCAGGCCCTTACCTCATCAATGTTACCTCCCAGAAAATATTGGAGCATGTTTTGCTTCTGTTTTCAAGTGGGTTAAAATTTGTATAAGGCATTTCTTGTAATATGCTTTAAGATATATTAG
>MU182364.1:0-20991 GCA_016904865.1 Pissodes strobi | reverse complement strand
AATAAATAGGTACAAATATATAAGTTAAAATAGTGTTCTATGATTATATACATGCTAGAATTTAGTTGCCAACTATCAGTTTTCACTATATATATTTCTAGAATTATAATTACCTACTATATATTACGTGTAACTAAAATTATTTCTAAGCATTTATTTATAGTTACTTTTCTAAATTTGAAAAACTTTTGTAAATTTATAATGTATGCTCGGTTAAGTAAACAGCCCTGCTGACCTTCGCTGAGTTTAAAATAAAGAGGTTTCTATCTATCTATCTATAAATTCTGTAATTTACGGTAATATTCGCTCACCCTCAAAGGAATATTCGTTTTTGAGTAACATATTACGGTTATATTACCGAGAACATTCCCGGTAATATTACGATATACATTCCTGATAGGTTCTGTGTAAAATCTATGTATTGTAAGTTGGTGTCCACGGTCACGAAACTTAGTTAACCAACCGGGACGCTTTTCTGCTCTTGATTTTTGCTCGGGGCCTGGCCAGCCAGCGAAAATAGAATTGAAGAAGAAGAAGCGTATGTGGAAGTGAACATAATCCACTGAACTATACATTACAATTAGTGATGGGCATAACCGAATTATTTTGATTACCGTATTATTTGTATTCAAATAATATCAATAATCGAATGATTATTTAAATAATCATTCGAATAAATTCAGGTTAGCGATCGCAGCCGGATAGGAAGGAGGTTCAGCGGCATCGTATTCTTAACTCGTAACTGTATTGTCTTATTAAGTATGGCTTAATAAATAACAATATAATACAACACAGTTAAACTCTTGTATAAGAGGAAAAAGATCTTTCAGAGAATCAATGGTGCTAAAACTACTGAACCCAAACCGGAAAGTACCCGGTGATGTTTTTTTCTAGCGATGTACTTGTAATGCTTCTTATATAGGATGCATTTTTGAAAGTTTAGCTGATTTGAACCGAAAAAAATCACTGAAAAGAATTTAACAGATCAGAACTTTTAATAAAACAGTATTTTTAGTCAAAAATGGTGGTAATCCTTTACTCGTATATGGTTATAAATAGACTCAGTTCCAAAAAAATGACGCACCTAATTTTGGTTGCAGCTTGCAACAAGCTTTGTCATTTCTGACGAATGGACCAATTTTTTAATTTTTATTTGTAGGTAGGCAATTCCTTTGTCTTTTAAAATAAAATAAATGAGGTGGAAATTTTCTCAAAACCTCCTTTACGGCAGTGGAAAATCTCGAACCATGCTTTTTTCTTAATTTTTGACTCATCCTGTGTATTAATCAAGTAATGGTTCAGACAGTGCTTACACTCTATGTGAGAGACGCTTCTTTGACGAGCATTTTATTTCTTTATTCATTGATTTATCTCTAAGATTGTCTGACATACAGCTTTTTTGCTGAGATATACAGATGATCGCTTGTTGAGATTGCGGATTTTACGGAATCCATGAAAATACTGCGGTAAACGTTCAGCAAGATCTTGGCCAAACTTGCGGTGTTGCAATAAGACAGTATATAGACGTTTAAAAGGGGTTAATTTAAAAGCTAGGAAACCTGCAAGAGGTCCCAAATTTTTGCCCGAATATCGTGCGGGTACTGCGGGTAGAAGAAATTTAGTCGAAAATTATGGAGAATAGAATATTGCTGAATGATCGATTGTCTTGTTTACGAACGAGTCAAGATTTTGCTTTAAAATAGTGTATTGAAGAAGAAGTGTGTGGAGAAGGACTGGTGAATGGTTTAATAAGAATTTAATAACAGAATGCAAAAGTTTTAACGCTGCTTCAGTTGGTGTGGAGAGATATTTCAATGAATGGAAAAACACCTTGTCATGTTATTCCGGTGAGGTAGTCGATAACAGCCCAAATCTACATTAATATTTCACACCAGATGCAGAGTTAGCATGTTATGTTATTTAGGTTAAAATTGTTTTCACATCACACATATTATTTAATAAATTAATACAAAATAATTGATTCTGGGCTCAATTTTAAATATAAAATTGTGAAATTTTGTTTAATAGTATATTTCTGAACAAGGATAATAAATTACCTACCAAGTATAGTCAGTCTACTGCTAAAAAAAAGTTAAATTTCCTAAAATTCTCCTAAATTATGGTAAGTTCTCGTAATTTAACGAATATTACCGACCAAAAATAAATTACGGTAATTTTTACATCACTACTGGAGACAGCAACACTCATTTTTAAAATTTGTGTTGAACTTCAAGGCCCCCTTCCCTGCATGATATCCGTCAGGCCCCAAATTCGCCCCTTCCACTTCCAAGAACCACCCTGGTCAAAAAGTCGCTAATTTGTGAGGGTTGGAAATTATATAATCATTTACCGGCAGATATAGGAACTGTTAACTCATTAAAGACTTTTCGGCGTTTACAACATGGAGGAATTCGATCAGGATACGTTTTGAGATAATTGCATTTCGAGATAATTGCCTTAGAATAGTTTGTAATTTCTTTTGCTGTGTAACTTTTGTTTTGTTTCTTCTATTATTTATGTATGTTTGTGCAATTTTAACCTATTTATTGACTTAAGTCTTACTTTTTAGTTATTAGAAACATTGTTTAGAACAGTTTTATATTTATTGTTTCCTGTAGGGTTTTTAGATAGGATTTTAAGATTTTTAACCTAATTTTAAGTCAATGTTGTGTGATGCACAATACAATAGCGCATTTTTAATTTGATTATGGGTAAATTTTAACGGTTATTAGTAATTTGTATTGTTCTCTAGAAATTGTTATTTACTATCATTCTGGACTGTTTTTCTTTTTTGATGATGAATATCACCTGCTTATTATTATATAAACTGTATACAGGTATGTCTAATATGCTTTGTCAATGAAAATTGTAAGATTTTTTTTTTGACTAATAAAAGTAGGTAAGTATTAAGGTACACTACTGCCAGTACCAACAAGTAACCCAACTAGAAAAAAATGTGATATTTAACAACAAAGCTATTTTTAATAATCTTCCACTACATCTCCTTAAGGTTAAATCTGCTAAAGTTTTTAAAAAGAAGTTGAAGTCGATTAATTGTAAATCCATTTTACACCATGAAGAAATTTTTTGATAACAAACTTTAACTAACTCTATGTAAGCACAATTTTTGTCTTAAAAAGCTAAAAATTTGGTGTAGTACAATGTTGTCTGTGATGTATTGGATCAAAAATGTTTGTCTTTGTTATGCCATTTTGCTTCTTCTCATTGCCTCTTTATATTTTTTGTATTTTGTCCTTAGTAGTAATTTGACTAGTTTATTGTTGGTAGTTGGTGTTTTATATTATGTAAAAAGTTTGATCTATGTATTTTTGGCATTTGAAATGAATTGTGAGGACCGTCAGTTGTATGTAAATTTATCAATATATTAAGATTATATACAAAACAACAGTTTTTATGACAATCAAGCATTTTTTTTGATCGATTGATTGACAATTATGAATTGCAAAAAGCAGAATCAGTCAAGTATTTGGGGCTTGTCTTGGATGAATTCCTGGAAACCATATATTGACTATATAAAAAGCAACGTTATACCTGTGATGGGAGTCATTGTGGGACGTCGGAAATTTCTTAGTTGTAGAGCTAAGCATCAAATTTATAATTTAAAATTTTTGTCAATAATGAGGTACTTAATTCTAGTCTGGGGTATATGTAGTGAGAAAAATTTTGATAAAATAAGAATTCTTCATAATCGTGTAATAAAAACTCTTTTTAATCTACATTACAGGACTGGGTAAATATTTACTTTGAGCACTTTTCGAATTTTGCAAAAATTTTTTATGTGACGTGTAGAAGACAGTATTAGAAGTGTTTTGTGACACGTTACATATTGCGCAAAACACTTTTGACGCCAAAAATTGAAAAATAAAAATCATAAATGAGGCCATTTAGGAAGACATTTAAACGCGAACTCTCCCAATTTGACGTTAATGATGAAAATTTACTTGCAATGTTGTCACACTTGACTAACATTCTTGATTTTCAAGTAGGTAAATGTCCCAGGGCAGGTGCATGGAATATCAATTATTGAAATTACTTACATGGAAATGGATGAAGCACTAATGGGTAAAGCGCCGCTGCATTTTTCCAAAAAACGTGGAATCGCTTTGTATAGTCCCCGATTATATTTTCTTTTCTCAATTTTCGCCTCGTCAATTTCTATAAATCGGGACACGGGGCACAATAACGGGGACAGTCCCGATATATCGGGACTGATGGCAACCCTAACTATGCAGCTATTTTCCTGCATGCTATAGTTTATACAAACCTTCGATATCTCCTAGTTGGTCGTTTACTCTTAGGGGGCAATCCAGATTTTTTCATCTGATTGATATGTATCTCTCGTAGTCTCCTTGGTAAGCGTTTGACAACATGAGACATCGCTCTGCGTCTCATGTGATTAGGTAACCTTTGAAAAGCCATTTTCGACCCTGTACTTTCCTTAATGCATTTTCTCATTGCTTGAATTTCCTTAAATCTAGCTGCCGTAAAAGAGGACAAGGTTATTCCTGTTGGTAAGGGCACATTTGACAATTCTAAGGAATCACTGGAATTAGTTCCGGCCATTTTTGCCACTTTATTATTGTTTATCTATCTCAAAAGTCTTTAACTAAATATATTTCTGTTCAAGTTCAACCCTAACCTATAGCGCATAGAATAGAATAGGATAAGGTTATGCTCTTACGGTTCGTTTCTTCTACTTCTTTCTATCTTTTATGGCTTCTGATGCATATGTGCAACTTGCCAGCTCATGCTATTGGAGACAATATTTTAACTTGGAGCTAGCTGTAGCACGACACCTAATGAGCCCTATGTATTATTTCTTATTTCACTTCACGTATGACCCTCCGCTCGCTACGGAGGCACAAAGAACAGGAACTAACCCAAGGCATAACCGAAATGAAGAAAAAATACTTTTTACAAATATAACCTTAATTTTTTTTAAACCGACAGGAATCGAACCCCGGACCGCGATATTTCAGATACTAGTACACTTGTGAATGCATACAGTCACAGCCTAATTGGCCCCCGCTCGCTCCGGGGCTCAAGAAAAGGAAACTAACCAAGTGCTAACCCGAGCCATACCCAAAAATCACGAAAAAAACTGTTTACTTAAAAAAAAACCAAAATCAACCGGATATGAACCCGGGTCGCCGAAGTGAAGGTTAACCATGCAGACCTCTAGACTATCTGCTGACTGCTGACTTACAAGCAACTGGTGATTGCATGCTCTGATTTTCCGTTCCCTTGAACCAAACGATTGACCCGTAAAGTAGGGTGGGTCTTACTATCATTGGCATACGATCCTTTACAGTCCTACGCCACTATGCTATATTAGTCGCTTCTGATTGGTGGGTTAACGTCACTTTAGAGTACTGTTAACTCTTGACGCATGGCCCTCCGCTCGCTTCGGGGCGCAACTGGACAAGACTAACTGAACCTAACCAAAATTTAGAAAAAGAAACAAACATAACATCAGAAAAATAAAGAAAACATTTATTGCCCCGACGGGAATTGAACGCGGGACGTCCACATTCCAAACGCAGAATCTGACCACCAGACCTGCTAGAATAAACTGACTCGATCGTAGATAAAGTGAAAGTGACGTTAATCCACCAATCAGCAGCGACATATACCATAGTGGCGTATGGCTTTAAGATCCTTTACAGTCATACACCACTATGCTATTTGACCCGCGTCTGATTGGTGGATTAACGTCATTTTCAGTTTATCTACGGTCCAGTCAGTTTGTTCCATTAGGTCTAGTTAGTCTAGTGGTCAGATTCTGTGTTTGGAATGCAGACGCCCGGCGTTCAATTCCCGTCGGGGGCAACAGATGTTGTTTTTTTTTAAGGTTATGTTTGCTTCTTTTTGTAAATTTGGGTTAGTTTCGTCTGGTTGCGCCCCGGAGCGAGCGAAGCGAACGGAGGGCCATGCGTGAAGAGTTAACAGTACTCTAAAGTGACGTTAACCGACCAATCAGAAGCGGCTAATATAGCGTAGTGGCGTAGGACTGTAAAACACCGTATTATGCCAATGACTAGAATCACAAGAGAGGGAGCGGGCGAAGGGAAATGGCTTAGAAAGAGTGAGTTAACATCCCTGCCAAAGCATATACCACTTCTTGGGCTCCCCAGGGATGATATACTCAATAGATTCAATTTTGAAAAATACTTCACGGTCGTGATAAGAACGAGAAGAATGGAAAAGAATCCAAAATCTGCTCTTACAAAATACAGTAAGGTCTACTTACACAAATAAGTATCTGAAATGTAGGAGGGAATTAGTTTTTTCTTTATAAACTAGGGACTGAAAAAATGCTACTTAAAATTTATAAAAAAAATTGTGAAAACCCGGTACATATAAAGTTTGATTAAAAAATATACTTTTCTCTTACACCTTGTAGATAGTAAGATGTTTCAAACCAAAAAAAAAAACTGGAAAAAAAGTGTTCAAAAATTAAATTCTCTTATAAATTGCAAACCGCGATCGATATCTTTATTCGTTCGCAAAATATTTGGCTACAAAGTTAACCTAAACATCCACTGGTCTGCTTAAATTGTCCAACAGTCTGCAATTTATATTGTTATTTTGGCTGCCCTATATAATAAAATATAGCGTTGGAAGTTCAACAATGTGTTATACCTATATACCTTAAAATAAAATTAATTATTTTGCAATTTAATTTATTACATTTTAAGATTAAAAGCTCATTCTGTATAGGATTGTTCTATATACTTTGGAGCCCTCCTACAGCTCTATTTAAGTTAGAAAAAAAATCACTATCACCAAGCTGTAAATAGTATATTATATACCTAGGTTGAGAAGTAAGCCATTATTTACCGAGCACTTTTATATCCTGAGGCGCGGAGCGCCGAAGGATATAATGTGCGAGGTTAATAATGGCGTTCTCAACCGAGGTATATATAGAATTTTTTTTACTACTAACACTGATATAAGATTACCATATTTGATTCGATTTGATTTTTATATTAGTCATTTTCTACTTATTTTTCAAATAGTTCCAAATATCAAGTAGCCTGGAAGTTCAGTTGTCTAACTGACAGATATCGCAACAAGAAGCGATTTTTCGCGAGCTAACTACAATTAACCACGGCATACTACAGGATACTAATTTGTTTTCACGAGGATTAATTTAATTGTGGTAAGTGAGGGGAAGTTTCGTGACGTCACCATTACATAATAATTTTTCAACTACGGCTTACTACAACTTACATACGTGACGAGGTGGGGTACTCGAGGTTTGATGGAGTTATGGCTTATTAATTTTGAAACGTTAAACATGTGAAATGTTTGTTTTTCCATTCTGAATAAGTTTGTAAATTATACGTTAATGAAATTCTTGTATAGAAGCCTCATACGCATCGGAATTCCTACACAAATGTGCCCCAAATGGGATTTGGGCAGCATAAAGTATCCTGAACATATTCATCGAAAAAATACCATTAGTTTGCTTATCTCCAGAGGCCACCATTCTGTCATTAAAAATATGAGTAAACGTTCTGCACTGATCAAACTGATCATTTTCAAATAAATATGCAAAATATCTATATTCTTTTCTAGCAATGCAAGATCTAACTACGGTATTTTGGCGAAGACAGAAGCAGAGAGTACAATTTGTGGTGGGGTGCCCGCTTGGCACTTACTTCAGTATTACTTGTAGTTAACCGTGGTTACTCGCCAAAAAACCCTAATAATCTCCTGACAGCTCCATACATACAAAGTACCTTCTCTCCATCTAAATTTTGACAAAATCGCATTATTAATAAGAATATTATGGGGAGTCATGAAAAGTGAGTCATACTGTATATAATTTTTTTACTAATATCACTGATACAATCCTTATCATTATTTGAATTGATTAGATTTTGAAATTAATAATTTCCTACTCATTGTTCAAATAATCCGAAATGACAACTAGTTGTCAAACTAACAAGTTTGACATTTTGACATTTTCCGTTTCCGTTTCATTATTGACCTAGGTTTTTTTAATATTATTATTTACCTAGGGTGAGAAATGTTACTTCTCATTTGAGGAATGGAGTAAATAATGGTGATTTATCATGTTAGTAGTAAAAAAAAATACTTATAGGTAAAGTAGTTAGTTGACATTTTTTTTAATTTAAGGAAAGTAGTTAAGTCGTAGAGATAGTATCAATGAGCAAATTAAAAACACGACCCGGATAAAATAACGTTATTATTAGTGTTTTGAGTGGTTTATTTTAATTTCTGCTATTAAAAGCAATCCTGCAGTGAAGATAACGAGTTACTTCAAAATAACGTGTTACTTTTAGAGTATCGCGTTACATTAAAATTAACGCGTTACTTTTAAAGTAACGCGTTACTTTTATAGTAACGATGTGCAGTTACTTTTCAAAAGTAACGGCGTTACAGTTACTTTTTACTCAATCCAAAAAGTAACGAAATTACAAGTAACGGGTTACTTTTAGTAACTCGTTCGTTACTGTAAAGTAACGTTTTTCTTTCGTTACTGCCAGCTCTGGCTGGGGGTTCCACTTATTAACGCCAGTAAGGTTGATTTGAAGAAAATTATTTCCGGTTTTTAATTTTTAACAACCAAAGTTCCCGAAATTCATTTTATTTTTTATTATTAAAAACAATAAATTTTTGAGTTACCTGGTTACATCGGCACTTAGAAAGATTTTTTCTGTCTATAAAAGATGAGACGTTTTTATATTCAAGAAGCAACGTCTAAGCGGAATTGCATTTTGAATAAGAAATAGTTCTGTACTGTTGAATAAGGTTCCCCTGACTTTTTTAAGTCTCCATATGTAACTGAATAAATATATGTATAATACTAATGAAGCGGGGAAACATGAAACAATAATAGTTTATATATAATAATTTAATGACCTTATCATGGATGTTAATTTTAATTGTTAAATATTGCAATTCTCTGTTTGTTGGAGTTCACTGTGCTATTTTTGGGATCCTCCGAAATAATAAGTACCAAACCAGTAACCATGAACAACATACCTATCCACCAATATGTTGATGTTATCTCCCCCAGTAAGATATATCCAAGAAGCGCCTGGAATAAATATGCTTTTCTTACTCCTATAATTGATTTATTATACATTTACTACCTGCATTGTAACAAAATTCTTATAATACAGATATTTGATTATTATACCGATTGATAACCATAACCAATAAAAATGCAAACATTGCAATAATTCATCAATATCAAAGATTGACGTTATAACCATGACAGATTCAAAATGTATCAAATTTGACAGTTCAGAGTTACTATTTACTTAGTAAAATTTAGAAATAAAGACACTACTTATTTTTCAGTATTATCAGTATTTTTAATGGTCACACTTAATAGCAATCATTAAATGCTCATTACATAATCTATTAATAGCAAATTCGGTTAATTAAGTTAAAATTGCTTTTCAAAAAGAAAATAAAAGACTTTGAGGTTAAATGTATAGATCAAATAATCAGCAATATTATGCACTATATAATCTTACCGTAAAAAAATAATTTGATGTAGAGCTAATGATGGTGGCTGCCAAAGATGAATCACATTGGTGTAAAGCTTTGACAAATGTAGTCCAAACAGCTGCATTGCACAGAAGCATAGCTCCAATAAGTAGTAATCTTAGAATAAATAAACCCTAAAATATAGTATTTCATATAAGCACAGTAGTGGCTACTGCCAAGAGGCACAAAAACATGTGCATCCAACAAAATTCAGCATTAGGTATGTAAATAATCTTTTTTGTCTTTCTATATTGCTTTCACAACATTGGAACAAGTTTCCTCTTCATTGCCCAGTTCAGCCTATAATATATAATAAAACAAAATATTTTCCACCAAGGATGTGATATTCATGTCTTTAAAAATATTATATAGGTAGGTGATTCCTCAGGTGTTTCTATATTATACAGGTTTTTTTTTACTTTAATTTTTACTAAGCATGATGAACAATATCTTTATAACTCATATTTATGGTGCATTTAAATCAGTACTTTTTTATATATTTAGGTCTATTAAATTTTACATTTTCATTTACATTCCTGTAATGTAAAATTACACCAATAAATACTTTAGTAAAGATGTTTTATTAATTTGTGACTAAAGCCTATAACCATGTCATCACCAACCAAAGGTAGATACTTTAAATTTCTGAAATTGTCAGACGAAGTACAGTAGCTGACAGCTTTGGAAAACCATGCAGTTATAATTCTTGTTACTAATACTACTTTAGTTTGCTTATAAATATTTCTCCTTTTTTTCCAACGCAAGCATCACAGTACTGCCAGTATTTAAAGCTAAACAATACAGAAAAAAATTAAGCATAAAGTAGGTACCTTAATGTCTGTAACTCAACATTACCCGAAATTGCTAGAGCCAATTTAAAATGTGTTAAAGCTAATGCCGAGGCTAATGCAATGTGGTGTATTTTTTGTTCTTTGGTCCACTTTTTTTAATCCGTTGTCATATTAAAACTAACGAAAATTAAAAACAGCTCCACTCACTTAAGAAGCTATATCAGAAAAAGGTTACTTGCTTCAAAGATTTCCAGCCCTGATAATTTTGCAAATGCTCCAGCACTGGCGGCACAAATCCCAGAAAGAATAGAATAATGTACTCTCATTTTTAATTTTTTTTTAACACTCAATATTGGCCTCTACGCTAGGTAATTTAGCCAGAAACGACCCCTTCCAGGCTTCATTTATTTTATAGTCTCATCAGAAAAAATCACTTTGTGGAAAATATCAAATATTTATTTATCAAAATACGGGTCATCATTGCCTTCAACTTTCATGGACAGTTGTTCTCAGCGTTACCAACTTTTTCAAAAAATCCCCAGGGAGGTCGCGAAAAATCCGTAGTGTAGATTTTTTTTTGCTAGAAAATGATTGAATAAAATATTTTTTCTATTTTGGCATCATAAAGAAGTATTTTCGATACGCAAAGTAGTGTCGAAAAGAAGCTCTTTTCGACACTACTTTTGTTGACTGGTTGCAATGATATTAACAAAATTCTTCAATGACAAGGCTCACTAGCAAAAATTTCGACACCGTTTTGAATGGGATTCCTAATAATACAGACGTCAAAAGTGACAAGATGTCCGTCTAACTTTTGATCGCGACTTGAATTAATTAATGTTTTTCATTAAAAAAAAACGTGCAAAATAGAAAAAATAGTATAAAATACACGTTTTAAAAGACATTTAGCGCACTCGCACGTTAGGAAACTCCCCGCAAGCGGGTCGTTTCCTAATATCGTGCTCGTGCGATAAAATATGGTCTTTTAAAACTAGTATCTTAATATACTATTTAAAATAAAATATAATCAAAGTATACATAAACTAGTAGCTCCACTCCCCCAAATATTTTCAGCCAGCCGGCGAAAATCCGCAAATTGTTGGCAGCATGTGGAGCGTTTTAGCCGAGTATAGTTGGTTTGTTATACTCACGCTATGGGAACTTAAATGTAAGGACGAAATCAATAACGGAATAGTTCTGACTAAGGACCCGAGATGTCGCCAAGCGCTGCACGATGCCGAACGAACACGATGCGTTGCGCGAACGAACATCAAAACCTTTGACCAGGGAATCCCTCGTCAAAGGACAAAACTAAACCGCCATTTTAAATATTTGAGTTTTTGCGTGGTTTGACGCGAAATTTAATTTTATTTGTGTATTTGGTGTTTTTAGCGAATTATGGTTTTCAAGTGCTGTGTGCCTAGTTGTAGGAAGTCTAATAAAGATGCTCAGATGCATGTTTTTCCAAAAGATTCATCGGTAAGTAGTGACAAATAAAAGTTATAATTTGGAATTATGTTTTCCAATACCCTCGAAATAGTCCAAATAGGGAGTTCAGAATCTCATCTTCTGTAGTCCGTACCTAATTGGATATCAAATATACCTATGTACGATGTCTATTATCATTTTTCACGGAAATCGAGGCGCTATTCTATAACGACCGGAGGGGGGGATACTTTCACAATGAAAAAGGGCTACCGTAGGTAAGCTGTGCTTTTAATCAAAGAAAAATGTTACTATGATAATAACATTTTCTTTGTTTTAATTCAAAATCCTTGAGCACCCTGACTTAAGTATGTTATTTTAACGAACTGAAATTTTGAGAATAATAGATAGGTAGCCTAATAACTCTAATATGTAGTGGGGCCCTTTTACAGGTAGTAGGTGTACAAAAGGTACATAAAAACCTTACTCAACCGCGTTAAAGGAGCTGGTTTTTATATATATTTTATGGTTTTTTAAATAAATCTCCGATATTTCATAGGACGATTCATCATTCTTCGGGTAACATATTTTTTTTATTTATTTATCCACGAATAAATCACTTAAAAGTTCATACAAGCATACAAGTTTTTTTTAAAATATTGTCCATATTTGGAGGAAAATTGATAGGTCCCTGAGATTTTTTTTTTTGAACATGAAAAATTCAAATTTTGATCTTATAGTTTTGCTCTTACTTGTAAGGGGTGCTACATATATACACCGTGTATCTTGAAAACAAAGGCCTTGGGGATCCATGTTTATATGAGTTTACCTTAAAAATACTTACCTGAGGGATCGTCCTGTGTAATATTACACTTTTCCATTTATTAGCTCCCACATAAAGGTACTACTCGTACTTATATACTTAGTATATGGGAGCTATTGTGATCCATTTAAAATAAAAATAAAAATTCTCCGATATCAAATATTTTTATACATGTATTTTTGTGTTTCGGATCATTCTGAATATTTTTGGTTCTGACTATTTGTCTGTAACGAACACTGACAACTAAAAAATGTTCATGCTATTTTAACCAAATTTGGTGGGTAGGTTCCATTTGGGATCTAGGATCTAGTTGGTCCCATTTTAGGGGGGTTGAACACAACTTATTCTTGGGGGCAGAGAAAAGGGGGGGTAGTTTTTATAAAATTTAATCATTTTGTTACAACACTTCACTTGTGGGGTATCAAACTGAAGTAAATGTCGTTTATATTACAAAAAATATATAACATTTTTCAGGGGCGTACTTAGGGGGTAAGAGTTAGAATAAATGGGGATAGTTACCCAGCTAAAATATTTTCAAGATGGTAACACCTTCGGTTATACCGGAAGTAGGTGCCAACTTGCTTATTTTAAATAGAACATTCTATGGAATTTTTAATTTAGTTTAATTTAATTTTGGTGTTTGTCAAATAACAGGGCAAAGCGGTGTGTTATACTTTGCAGATTTTTTTTTAAATTTTTGATTCATAATGCAGATCTATGACCTTTGGATTGAGAGCATCGGAAGAGCTGATTTGAAAAATAAACCTATGGACAATGTTCGCAAGTCATATCGCGTCTGTGATGCACATTTTTCAAATGCTGACCGCTATGTAGGATCTAGATACAACTCAAGCATAAAACAAGATGCTATCCCGTCATTACTCCTGGAAATAGCAGCAGAAAAAGGTACAATATAAAGAATTAAATATATGTCATGCAGTAGAATATCAACATTGACACTGAAGGAGAAACTAGTTTTCAAAGAGAAAATCTCATATATGCTGCGACTTCATTTCAGGCTTGAAATTTTGATGTTTATCAATTTTTAATTTTAGTATTTTTGTTAAACACAATGCAATTGGTCAAAATTTATTTCAAAGTAAAAAAATCAAGGTTGACATATTAGTATACAGCATAATGCCACATTACTCAACTTCATGAAGTACTTAGTCAAGTATATATGAGATATGAAAATAGTTTTATTTGTATAATGAACAGCAGGAACATTAATGCATAATACATACAGGATGTATTCAAGCAAACCTAACAAACTTTTCTGTTTTTTTTTCTGTACTGAAATCAACATTGTACTTTTACAACTTCTATTTTTGACAATAAAGAGAATCAAGCTGTATCTGATATTTCAGAAAAAACAGTGGAGGTGCCAGAACAAGTTTCTTCGACTTCAGCTCAACCTGTTACACCCATTAACAGGCCCATTTTTAAAGTGTGTACTATTGCCAAATTGTCAGGTAAGTTATACCTGATTACTTCCATTTTTCAATAGTTTTGTTATACATCCACCTGAAATTATATCTTAATGCAACTACTCTATCATTTTATACTTAATAAATCTAATATACGCAGAAGACTATTTTGTAATAGAATCATACAAAAGTTCAACTTGCAAATACTCTAAATGTTACTAAACCTACATGTTCTGTTTTTCAACATCTTGCGACATTTTTTTGTTGTTGTTACAGTTTACTAAAATATTTTCATTAAATATTACATTTTAACCCTTGTTTGTTAACTTACATTTATTAAGTGTTCTTTTTTGCTATACTCAAATGAACATTGTATTTTTACAGCTTCTCTTGTTGACAATAAAGAGGATCAAGCTCTATCTGATATGTCAAAAAAAAGAGTGGATGTGCCAGAATCTGTTCCTTCAACCTCAGCTCAACCTGTTGCACCCATTAAGAGGCCAATTTTTGAAGTGTGTACTCCTGCCAAATTGTCAGGTATGTTATATTTGATTACTTCTTTTTCAATAGTTTTCTTATACAGCCTTCTGAAATTATCACATAAAAGTTTAACTTGAAAATACTCTAAATGTAGCTAAAACAGCATCTTCTGTATTTCAACATCTTGTGACATTTTTTTTGTTGTTACAGTTTAATAAAATGTTTTCATTAAATATTACATTTTTAACCCTTGTTTGTTAACTTACATTTATAAAGTGTTCTTTTTTGCTGTACTGAAATGAACATTGTATTTTTACAGCTTCTCTTGTTGACAATAAAGATGATCAAGATGATACAACAGAAAAAACAGTGGAGGTGCCAGAACCGGTTCCTTCGACCTCAGCTCAACCTGTTACACCTATTAAGAGGCCAGTTTTTAAAGTGTGTACTCCTGCCAAGTTGTCAAGTAAGTTATATTTGATTACTTCCATTTTTCAATAGTTGAATTATCTCATAATTTGACTACTCTAGAATCTCACTACTTAATAAATTTAATAAACTCACGAAACTATTTTATAATAGAACTAGCTGTACCCGTCATGTGTTGCAATGTCATGTAAAGAAAGGAAGAAAGTTTGTAGTTCATATCTGTTTATGGAAGTGCTTGAAAATGCATGGGAATGCGCGCGCATTCACCATTCCTGATTCTAATACACGTTTTCAAGCATTTTTGCGAAACACAAAAATAAAATAAAAGCTATTGTAATATTTAACTGGTGGTTGCACCCCCTTGAAATTAGAGTTTTGAAAAATTCCTTCCTAACCTGTACACCCAACAACAATAATTAATCTGTAAGCCAAAATTCAGCTTTTTACGTCTTATATAGCGGTTCGGTCCGGAACATTTAATTTTTGTCGTTACGTTTTCATTCAATATTACATTTTTATATTTAACCCGTGTTTCTTAACTTAAATTTATTAATTTTGCTCTCATCTCATCTACTTTTAGTATAATACAGTCTAAAGTTTAATCTTTTCTTTCAGATCTGAGAAAACGTACAAGTTTGCTGTCGTATGCCAACGTTCATAGAGTCACTGAACTTACTCCTAGGGCTAGAATATTTTATAGAGTTGCAACTGATTTAAGAAAGGTAGTGAAAAAAATCAACTTCAGTAAGACACATCTGAAGAAAAAAGTTAAAGAAATGGAGGAAATTTCATACACCATAGAAGTCATGAGATCAAAGCTTAATAAGCCAAGTTTCGACTTATTAATGTCCCAGCTGAGATGTCAAGCTATAAAACCAAAGGGGAGACGCTACACTCTTGATGAGAAAATTCTTTTCTTGTCCTTGATGAAACAAAGTCCGAAGGGATATAAACTCTTCAGAAAATTGTTTGCTGCTCCGTCAAGGAAAACACTTATGAGTCTTCTAAGAAAAATTCCCTTTGGTGCTGGTGTAAACCAGGCAATATTTGACTCTCTCTCCTGCAAAGTAAAATCTATGAAAGAATCAGATAAGCATTGCACTATTATTTTTGATGAGATGGCTTTGGACACAAGCCTGACTTATAGCAGGAAACAAGACGCTATAATTGGATTTGAAGACAATGGCATAAATCAGCAGAGAAGTAATAAAATTGCAGACAAAGCCATGGTTTTCATGGCCTCTGGAATATTTAAGAAATGGAAGCAGCCATTGGCGTTTTACTTGAATGAGGGAGGCATGAAATGTGACATGCTGGCTGCCAATATTAAGACTGTAGTAAAATCCTGCCAAGATGCTGGCCTGAAAGTCAGAACAATTATTTGTGACCAGGGGGCTGCAAACGTAGCTGCCATCAACAAATTGTATAGGGAGACTCATGAGCATTTTATAAGAACTGGTGAAGAAAATAGACTTTTTGGCATTCTGATCGGCGGGAAAGAAGTGATCCCACTTTATGATCCACCCCACCTCTTGAAAGGTATCAGAAATAATTTCTTCAAATACCCAGCTGCGTTTAAATGGAGAAAGCTTGCCTATGAGGTAGCCAAATGGGAGCACATTGTGAAGCTGTACAATCTGGACAAAGAAGAGGATAACGATTACAAATTGTGTAAAAAACTGACATTGGCCCATGTTGAGAATACCAGAAAAATGAAAGTTTGTGTAGCTGCGCAAGTTTTCAGTACAAACGTTGCTTCTGTGATGAAAAGGTTGTCGCAGATGAAGAGTTATTTGCCTAAAGAAGCTGAAGAAACTGCAGAATTTCTGTTATTCATGGATAAAGTTTTTGACAGCGTCAATGGATCCAAAGTCAAAGTGACTAGTGGAAAAGAACTCAGGTGTGCCGTCACAAAGAACTCAGTTCATAGAAAGTTTTGGATGGAGGCAATTGAAGTTTTTAATAGTCTTCATTTTGTTGGGGAAAATGGTAAGAAAATTGTGCCTCCATCTGCACGTAACTGGATCCACAGTCTGAAAGGTATAACGTACCTGTGGGATCAGTTACAACGTGAAGGTGTAAATTTTTTGTCATTGCGGAGGCTTAATCAAGATCCTCTGGAAAACTTTTTTGGTTTAATCCGCAGTCATGGGGCACGGAATAATAATCCTCATGCTGCATCATTTATTAATAGTTTTAAGGCCTTGATAATTAATAATTTTGTGTCAAATTATTCTGACGGTTTCAATTGTGAGAATGATAATTATAGAGGTTTAGATGATTTGAAAAACATGTTGTTGGGTGATGTTGCATGCAATGTTACACGAAATCAACTAAATTTTCCTGAAATTGTTATTCCTGAATTCAATTATTGTAATTTTGGTTCCCTTTTAAATAAGGGCAAATTAGCATACATTGCTGGTTTTGTAGCCAAAAAAGTACTTAAAAAAATTAAGATTTGTAAAGTTTGTAAACAGGACATAGTAGGGCCTAACAGAGAGAAAGCTGAATACTTTGTTATCAATGCCAGAGCTTATTCAGTTAAGGCTCTGTTAGCTCCTACTTCATTTTATAACGAAATTTTTAACAAATATATATTTATTTTAAGCAAAGCATTGCCTCAGATTTGCCATGCTGAGAATATTTCAACGATCCTTAGTTTTGTTTTATCCGATAACAGCAGGGATGATTTTTTCACATGTCACAAGCATGATATAAAGTTATTGATCCATAAATATATGATTCAATTTCATATCTATGTATGGATACAAAATATTAATAAAATCCTAAAAGGAAAATTGAAATTATCTCAAAATTGTGAAGACGTGATAAAAGTTTATGCATACCAAAGATTTGAAAAGCATAAGAAATATTTAGTCAATAAGAGAAAATAATTTTTTTTTGTGTGTGCCACAGGTCACGAAAGGCTAGAAGGCCTATATATACCCGTGAGGATACCGTGACCTAATATTTTCAAAGGCAAAAAAGAGTGAAGGTACTGAGGTGCATGTGTTTCCCTGTGATACAATTGTGACAAAAACATAACTTCAACTATAGTAAATTGGTATGCTGTTAGCAGTTAATTTTTCCTGCCTTTATATTTGATTATGTATAAAATGTTATTGCTATTAAATTATTGGAAAATTTCTAACGATTAATCAGTATACTACTACCGATTAACTTTCCTAGCAATAATCTGGTGGTTTATAAATTGTTAATATTCTTCGTGAATTGGTAGGTTTGTAACGATTAATCGGTATTCTGCTACCGATTATCTCTCCTAGCAACGTCAATTTGTTTGTTTACAAATTGCTAATATTCTTCAGGAGTTGGTAAAATGGTAGTTAATGCAGTTACGTATTCTGCTATACTGGTTTCCCTTTTTACATGTCAACTTTTTAATTTGTTAGGACTATTCATTTACTGCAAAAACTGAATTGCGACCTTTGTAAACCGGTATATACTGCTACTGATTAATTTACTTTGTGCTCTACTGTTTTATTTTATAAATGGATATCATTTATGCAATACAAAAATCTCTTTTATCATGCCAACTGGGTAATTTATAATTTGTTAGTACGTATTTTATTGTAAATTGGTAGTCATATATTGTTAATCTTTATGATTGTATATGTAACTCCTGGGTGAGACCCTTATTCTGTTTTGAAAAAATGTATAACTATATTTGGAGTCGGTATGAATACATCTATTAACTGAGAACTTTGGCGTTTTATTTTGCAATTACAAAAAGCTGCATTGATATTCAATTTGAATTCGAAGTAAATTTGAAAATTCTCTGCTTATCAAGTTGCAAATCATATCCATGCACATTGAAAATTTGCTGGGGCAAAATTTTTAATGTGATCAGATAGGTATTCAACCATTTGCACCTTGAAAAGCGGAGAATTTTCAATTTTACTTTGATTTCAAATTGTAAAAATAATCTCAGAGCATTTTATTAAAAAACTCCCGGCCCTCATCAGTTATTAGTTCTGACTAAGGCCCCGAGATGGCGGTAGCTATAACGATCTATATTACAATTCACAGTTGCCTATCTATTTTTTTAAAATATATATTCTTTTATCTATGGTTATACTCTGGTTTTAGCACAGCACCAGCTACTCATCTTGCGGCGGCATCCTTTGATTTGGGAAAGTCAAGTGAAAATTTTAGAAGAGGGCCATGAGTTAATATTTTTCTAAACGTCTGGGCATCTGAATAATACTGTTGACAGTTCGCTTAATTTAAAATACGATGTTTAAAATCCGTTTGAAAACGATTTTAAATGGAAAAATTGTATAAAAATCCGAAATTTCCGGTCTTTTTAGGGCAATAGCCGTAGCTTCGGGCGAATTTGTCGTGGATTTTGAAGGGAATATTCATTTTAAATCCAGTTCGTTTCGTGTCATTACATTGCCTGAAAAATCACGAGACCGTGAAACTGAACCGCTAAGGGCACTGTCAGGATGCGCAGTGCCCGACACTCCAACTTTCCGATTTCGATAGAGATGAATAGCTGGTTATTGAATAAGCTGTGGTTTTAGTTTAATCAGTCGTTAGTGATAAGCGTCTGGGTGCACGGGAATGGATTTCCCCTTCTTCATTGACATATTGCGATAATCCGGCACTTCACGCATTTATATCATATGATTCCTATGAAACGTTGACTATAATTTCACTTCACGCATGAAATAACGTATCGGAACCGGTTCAAATGACTAAAATAATTTGAGACTAAGTGAAACTAGCCGAAAGTTGATTGGACGACTAACCCAAACTAACCAAATCTATTGAAATTGATTATAGCGTATCAGAACCGGTTCAAAGGATTAAAATAAGTTAAGACTAAGTGAAACTGACCGAAAGTTGAACCGACGACTAACCCAAACTATCCAAATATATTAGAATTGATAATAACGTCGGTATCGGAACCGCTTCAAATGGCTAAAATAAGTTGAGAATAAGTGAAACTAACCGAGAGTTGATTGGCCACTAACCCAAACTAACCAAATCTATTAAAATTGATTATAACGTATCGGAACCGCTTCAAATGGCTACAATAAGTTGAGAATAAGTGAAACTAACCGAAAGTTGATTGGACTACTAACCAAATCTATGAAAATTGATTATAACGTATTGGAACCGGTTTAAATGATTAAAATGTTGATACTAAGTGAAACTAACCGAAAGTAGAATCGACGACTAACCCAAACTAACCAAATCTATTAAAATTGATTATAACGTATAGGAACCGCTTTAAAAGACTAAAATAAGTTGAGAAGTGAAACTAACCGAAAGTTGAATCGACGACTAACCCAAACTAACCAAACCTATTAAAATTGATTATAATGTATCGGAACCGATTCAAATGACTAAAATAAGTTGATACTAAGTGAAACTAACCGAACATTGATTATACGACTAACCCAAACTTACCAAATCTATTAAAATTGATTATAACGTCTCGGAACCGGTTCAAATGATTAAAATAAGTTGAGACTAAGTGAAACTAACCGAAAGTTGAATCGACGACTAACTCAAATTAACCAAAACTATTAAAATTGATTATAACGTATCGGAACCGGTTCAAATGATTAAAATAAGTTGAGACTGTGAAACTAACCGAAAGTTGAATCGACGACTAACCCAAATTAACCAAATCTATTAAAATTGATTATAATGTATCGGAACCGATTCAAATGACTAAAATAGGTTGAAACTAAGTAAAACTAACCGAACGTTGATTAGACGACTAACCCAAACTAACCAAATCTATTAAAATTGGTTATAACGTCTCGGAGCCGGTTCAAATGATTTAAATAAGTTGAAACTAAGTGAAGTGAAACTAACCGAAAGTTGAATCGACGACTAACTCAAACTAACTAAATATATTAAAATTGATTATAACGTATCGGAACCGGTTCAAATGATGAAAATAAGTTGAGACTTAGTGAAACTAACCGAAAGTTGAATCGACGACTAACCCAAACTAACCAAATCTATTAAAATTGATTATAACGTATCGGAACCGGTTCATATGACTAAAATAAGTTGAGACTAAGGAAAA
>MU182363.1:366538-376718 GCA_016904865.1 Pissodes strobi | reverse complement strand
CTAAAAAAAGACAATGAAAAGAAAAAGATCAAAGGAAAACAGCAAGATCACCAAATTTTTCGTTAAAAAAGAATCCGAAGAGGGATAATTCTGACACAGCCACCTGAAAGTCTGACTGTAGCTCTGATGATGAAGATAAGGAAGACGAAGACAACTGGGCCGAAAGTGGAATCAGCTCTCTGATATGAAGACCCTAAAAAAATATTGTCAATTAACTCGAGAAGAAATAGTGTAGGAAGCAATGTGAAATTCCTGGGTGGCCAAAGAAACTCTTGAACAGACATTTTCGTTTTTCATTGCTTCCTAAGGAGTTCCTTTTATAATTATTTGTTTTAATGTTAATGTCTCTCTCGAGGATCTTTACCTTGTCGCGGTGAGAGATCTCAGCAGCCTCGATGAGTCTGAGAGCAATGCCGGCGGTAGCATAGCTACTGGTAGTGCCTCCCATGCCGGTAAGGTCGAAGACGAGAGGTGAAGCTAAAAAAGATCCGAAACGGTAGCGTCGGTACTCAAAGTGAGCGGCTACAAACAGCGTCTGACCCAGAATGGGCGGCTGAAACTATTATCAGGAAAGCAAGGGGAAACTACCTGATACATTCCTCCACAGCATATCATTATGGCTCAGTTTCAAACAGAAATGGCTCTTGGTCCCGGGCACCCCTTAAATGGGGAGAGGGTGCGAAGAATCCCCCGGTCAACAAAAATTAAATTAGTTAACAAGCATCGAATAGCAACATGGAATGTTAGGAGCATGTTCCAAGCAGGGAAAGCAGCAAATACCGTAAAAGAAATGCTACGGCTGAAAATTGATATTCTCGGTTGCAGCGAAGTAAGGTGGCCAGGCACTGGAAGATCTGAAGTGAATGATCACCATATTTACTATTCAGGTGAGGATAACCCACAGCATAGAAATGGGGTTGCATTCATGGTTACAAAAGAAGTGAATAAAACAGTCCTTGGTTTCATACCGGTATCAGATAGTGTGGCAATAATGAAGCTAAATTCCACTCCGTGTTGGTTTAATATCATACAGGTCTATGCACCAACATGCGATGACAGCGATGAAGACGTTAGAAAATTCTATGATGACATAAAACAGCACAGAAGCAGACAAAAAAGAAAGAAGTGACAGTTTTAATGGGCGACTTTAACGCTAAAGTTGGCAAAGGAGTGCACGAGGATATAGTGGGTCCTTATGGATTGGGTGAGAGAAACGATAGAGGACAGACACTGTTACAATTCTGCAAAGAAGTTGACCACTCAATAATGAACACTTTCTTCTAGTTACCTCCCAGACGATTATATACCTGGAAATCACCTGCAGACAATAACCAACACATAGTCAGAAATCAGATTGACTTTATTACAGTAAATAACAGGTTTCGAAATTCACTCATAACTTGTTACTGTCAACTCTCAGATTACGGCTAAAGAAAACCGAGAGAAAGATGCAATACAAAAGATATGATACACAAAAATTGAAAGATCAACACGTCATACTACGGGTGAAAGATCAGATAAATGTAAAAATGGCTGAGGTTCGAGGAGATATCGATTCTAATGTAGAACACTCGGTGGAACAGACAGTTAAATACATTGCAAATATTATGACATCAGTAGCGGACGAAAATATTTCTTCTAAGCAAAGAAGGAAAAATAACAAGTGGATGACAGATGTGATTCTGGATCTTATGGACCAGCACAGAAAAGTGAAAAACAAAGATAAGACACAATATGAACAGATTCACCAGAACATCAAAAGGTAAATCAAAGTTCTTGGAGACCTGCTCAAACTTATTGATGAAGTGCATCTGGACATTATCACGGATCTATTTAACCAAATTTATGAAACCGGAAATATTCCTAAGGACTGGCTACTGTCGGCAATTATACCAATTCTTAAAAAGCCTGCAGCCAAAACATGCGAAGATTACAGGACTATTTGCCTAATGAGCCATTTCTTGAAGGTTTTCCTTAAGGTTATTCACGAATGCATATATCGGAAGCTGGAGGCAGGTATTAGCGACACGCAATTCGAATTTAGAGACGGCTTAGGTACTCGAGAGGCACTGTTTAGTTTAAATGTTTTAATTCAAAGGGCCAGAGACGTAAATTGCGATGTCTTCACTTGTTTCATTGATTTTGAGAAAGCGTTCGATAGAGTTAACCATGATAATAAGCTAATCCAAATTCTAAATAAGTCAGGACTTGATGATAGAGATATCCGTATTTTAGCTAAATTGTATTGGCAGCAAACAGCGTGTGTTTGAGTGGATGATGGGTCGTCGAGGGAATTTTCCGTGAAGCAGGGTGTCAGACAGGGCTATTTACTGTCTTCTCTATTGTTTAATGTATATTCAGAAAGACTTTTCAGAGAGGCACTAGAAGATGAACAGGATGGCATCTTGATAAATGGAGAAAATGTCAGCAATTTGAGATATGCGGATGACACCGTATTAATTGCTGACAGCGCAGAAGGACTTCAAAGACTGATCGATAGAGTGGTCGACATGTGCCAAGAATTTAACATACAGTTGAATATATCACAAACTAAAATTATGATAGTCAGTAAAAACGACATGAATGCCCAATTCTTCGTGAATGGATCCCTACTACAAAGAGTGCCAACAATAACATACTTTAGGAGCAAGTCTGAATGAGAAATGGGACCTTTCTTACGAAATCAAAGCAAGGATTGAAAAAGCACGATCATCATTCAACCGTATGAAAAAGGTTCTCTGTAGCATGAACCTGAGTCTTCATCTTCGGACACGAATCTTCAGATGATGTGTGTTTTCAGTGCTTCTGTAAGGCGTGGAGGCATGGACGATGTCCGAAGCTACTTGTAAGCGGATTGAAGCTTTCGAGATGTGTGAGAGTTTCATGGACTCATCATGTGACCAACGAGGCTATATTGCTGCGCATGCGTAAAGACAGAGAACTGCTGAAAACAGTGAAACAACGAAAACTGTCATACTTTGGGCATACCATGCGGAACAACACGAAGTACAAGCTGCTTCAACTTATAATGCAGGGTAAATTCGATGGAAAAAGATCGCAAGGAAGACGTCGAATATCATGGCTAAGAAACTTGCGACCATAGACATGTCTGACATCAATAGAATTATTTCGATCTGCTGTGAATAAAATCAGATGGGCCAGACTGATCGCCGACGTCCACTGAGGATAGGGCACATTGAGAAGAAGAAGAAGAATGTAAATGTGTATTCCAATTGGTGTTCTATTAACCTTTATGTATGTATTTTTAGTAATAAAGACGCCTTTTCAATAAAATATTGTTAATTTATTTATGGCAATGACTGGGTGGCAATAATTGGGTTTTGGCTTAAACCTTCTTATAGAGGCAATGACTGGTTGTTTACCTTAGCTACATTCAAATACTATTTGAATGACCATAAAAATAACGATCCAAAAAAAAATGAGGAATGGAGAGAACATTTCATCGAAATATTACAAATCGTTTTGCAGATCGCGACGAGCCTCTTTAAAAAGGCACCTTATAATATAAACTCGTATTGATATTGCACTTCTAAAAATAACGAACCAGCTAAAAAGCCTCACAATTGAAAACAAGGACAACTATTAAAAATAATAGTTTCTATTCAATTAGCATTTAGAAAGCTTGAAATATCACAGATATTTAACAGAAATACATATGATGACTGGTCAAATTAAATGTTCTTTGAACAGTGATTGAATTACGCTAAAACAAACTGGGCAACCCGTTTGAACAAGGAAATTCGTATGTTTAATCATAATTAATGAATATTTACAACTGATTAAATGTATAATTTAAAATATCTATACACTTCGCATTTAAAACGCCTCAGTACTAGTGCGCATATTTTAAATAATGTTAATGTTTAGTATAAGTCTGTCCTCCCTTTATGGCTCGATTCCTTTTGCATACGTTCATTTCTAACTTAGACAGGGATTAAGCTGATCAAACACCGCCTCCAAAATTGAAACACATTAGACATGTTCACGCCAGTTTAGCATAACTTTGGTATTACATTAGATAACATCATTGTCTAACCCGGAATAAGATATGTGTTAGGGTATAACAAATTTAAAGAAAAAAAAAGGAACCAGCAGCGATCAGTTTAAAGCTTGCCTAAGGATAGGGACAAACTTTTTGTACTTTTAAGCACCCAACATAAAATTATCAACTTTTTCATTTGCACTGATTTATATACATTTATGCATATTTATCAATATTAAGATTGAGAGTAGGAATCACTGGTCGTAGTTTTCTCCATGTTCATAAGTCTAAATGCTAATAATAATATTATAGAGTCCGTTATTGTACATACTAAACTATGTGTAGGGCAAGTTATGCACACATTTCTTTAATTTCGAGGAAAATTCAAAAAACCTCGGACATAATAATAATAATTATGAACCTCCTCAGTATTTTGTTCGAGCAGCTCTCAACGGGCAAAATCTCCTGTGTCCTGACAATGGTCCTGATTGTCATTCCACGATTATTGCATTGTAGTGCCAAAAGTGTTAATATTTATTTCAAGAAATTGGCAATGTGTAAATGAGAAATTTTAAAACACGTGGGGTTAATAATATGCTTAAAAGTAGAATTAGTTATTGTCAAATTATAATCGCTGTTTACATGTAGATTATTACAGAAACATGAGGCTTATTTTATGCCTCAAAATTTAAATATCATTATGTCCAGGGAGTTTGTTTGGCCCTGTAGTGTAAAAGTGTGTAGTGTCTGAGGGTGTAATTTTCTAGACAATATGGCGATTATATGGTGGATAAAAGCAGTAAAATCCTAGAACGGATTGATATTAAGTAAAATAAATAACAAATTTCAAAGTATGTGCTGGTATTAGTGAAACCGTCCCAATTTATTGGGCGATGTATTCTATTTTGTTCATTTGAGTGATTTTATCTTGATTTTCATAATTTCAATTCATGCAAGCTGTTTGGATCGTCGAAACTACTTTAGGGCTTTGGGCGGATTTAAAATAATCTGCTCGAAGGAATGTAAACTTCAAGATAGTTGGAAAATAATCCAAGACGAACAGTTCAGATTTATCAAAATGGGAAACTATTTTCGGAAGCTTATGAGAAAGCAGCAGTTAGTGAATTTTGAGCAAAAGAAATATTTTTCCCGATTGGATGTTTCGCCTATTGAGGTCAGTGACCTTGCTCATTGTGAAGTGGATGAAGTCCATGATACCCAGCCTGGACAATCGCGTGCAATTCCTCAAGAAAAGATTCCATCACAAGCCACCGAGAATAGTTTTAGTCCGGGTTAAACTACAGATAAAGGGAGTATTGCAGAATGTAGAACAAACTTATCACTAGAAGCAATACTGCAAATACTGCCACTACCAAAGGGAAAGCAGGGGATACAAAAAACAAAAGTTTGAAGCCTAGGGTCCAGGGTTCTCACATCTACTCCAAATATGGAGGAAATAAAACAATCTCAAAATAAACACAAATGAGAAAACCGAGAACGTTACCCCGTTATTGATCGGTTTGATCGACAGAAACAAAAACACTGAAATCGCCAATGAAGAAAACACAAATACAGCAATAAATGAAATGGCTGGCAACATAACAATTATTAGCCCAAGTCAATGGGGAACACAAAAAAGGGGCTTTAACCGAAAAAATCGCCCACCACCAATGGAAGGCCGGAGATGAGATGCTGCAAATTTGAAAATTGATCCCCGTCTGCGCCTTACATATGCATGGCTTTTTGTCTCAGGATTGTCAGCAGATTCAGAAAACAAGGATATTAAGGATTATCTGATAACCAATGGAATCGAAAGCAGCTCTTTTAAGAAGATACAAACATTTACAATAGGAGTTCCAAAAGACCAGGAACAAATGGTATCAACCCCAGATTTTTGGCCTAAAGGAATAATAATTAACAAGTTTTTTAAACCTGAGAAAACCAGTGTCTCAATAGTGAGTGCGAGGCCAGCAAACAGAAAGAACAGATAAAAAATCAGTGCATTAATCATCAAAATGTGCATTCTGTCGGGAATTGTATTGAGTCTCTTCAAGATCTTGTAGCAAAACATGACTGTCTGGCTCTCTGCATTGGTGAGCATTGGAAGACGGCAACTCAGCTTCCAAACTACCAGCTGTGTGGCTATGAACTCGCAGCCTGTTTCTGCAGAAACGAGGGAGAACATGGAGGGACGGCCATATACATCAAAAGAGACTATCAGTGGAGTGTGGGAACTGATCTCATCTCTCTTTCAGAAAGCTTTAAGTTTGAATATGCAGCAGTCGATGCCATTGTAGGTAAAATTACTGTTTTGTGTGTATATAGAGCCCCTACTGTTCCTATTGAATTTTTACTGTATAAGCTAGATTTAGTTTTACGTCACGTAGATATAAGCAATCTTAATGATAGTAAGGCGCTTCATTTTATCTCTTTGTTTGGGCCATTCAACTTTAGACCAGCAATTTCTGAATACACCCGTATACATGGGACCTCTCAAAGCTGCATTGACAACATTTACACTAATTCAAACTTTACAGGGGCATATGTCCTGGATACGCATATTTCAGACCATAGAGCACAGATATTGGAATTTGAGGCTGAGGTAAGCAATACAGGTACGAGAGTGAAGCGTCGTTTATTTCATTCTGATAATAAGAATCAATTTAAACATTGTTTGTCTCTAGAAAGTTGGGAATCTGTCTTTGCAATTCATGACTTCCTTGTGGTTGAACAATGGGCAGAATTTGTGAACATTCTCACACCAATTTTTAATAAATGTTTTCCAGAAAAATATTTAAGTCTAAAACGAAGAAAAAAGCTTCACTTAACTAACGATAAAGTGGAGAAGTGTAAAAAAGAGCTGGACATCCTTCTGGTTCTAAGCAGGTCAGGTCGTGGTGAGTTTGGTAAGGCATATAAAGAAAAGATGAAATAATATAATGTGTTCGTAATACCCAATATTCTAATCGTATTTTAAATAGTGGCAACAAATCTAAGTGTATTTGGCAAATTATTCATGAAATCAAGGGGGACAATAAGCCAAAAAAAAAATTGTCAAGTTCCGGGAAATCCAAACATTATAGCCAATGATTTCAATGGTTTGGTTCTCAATACTGTTTCAAATCTAATGGGTAATGCCTCAGAAACCAGTGTGTCATCATGTAGCATTCCTTATAATAATAATTCATTTTTCTTACTCCGGTTACTATTTCAGAAGTACTTAATATCATCCTAAAGTTGAAAACCAAAATGAGTGCTGGACATGATGAAATTTCTTCAAACTTCATATCATATCATAAACAACTCATTTAAGCATGTCATTTTTCCCAGCGATTTGAAACTGTCATTCATACAACCAGGGAGATAAGACCCTGTTGGAGAATTATCGCCCAATAAGGTTGATCTCTACTTTTTCAAAGGTTTTTGAGGCAGTAATGTGTGGTAAACTTTTAAGCTTTTTTTTTATCAAGACAGACTTATCAGTGACTCACAACATGGATATCTGGAGAAGCTGGAGAGGTATGGAATAAGGGGTCCTGGTTTGGGTTAGTTTGGGTTGGATCCTATTTGTCAGGGACACATAGGGTTGTGATTGAAAAAAAGGGGAAAAATATCTCTCAGAAGTGAGTTATCCAACATGGGGAGTGCCCCAGGGCAGTGTTATGGGTCCACTACTTTTTATATTTTTTATAAATGATATAGCATCAGAGATTCTAAACAGCAACACTTCTTTGGTGAACTTGGCGGATGATACAAACCTACTTGTCTTGGGGAATACTGAGTGATCAGTTGGAAGCTGCTCAGGAATGGTTCCTTAAAAATCGTCTGCCACTAAATAAGGACAAGACAAACTTTGTGTATTTCAGGACAAAACAGAAAAACCATGGTTTTCCAACAGAGGTCTGCCTGGGCTCTGGTGATGTCACCCTATCCAACAGCACCAAATTCTTGGGGTTGCACATAGATCAGAATCTGGATTGGGTTGAGCAAGTGTCCAGTATATGTACCAGAGTAAACTCTGCCTGTTACTAATGTCTAGGTATTTAAATTCTGCAAACCTAAGAATTGTTTACTTCTCTAACATTCACTCCCTGCTTAGGTTTGGAGTAATGTTTTGGGGAGGGAGTATCAATGCCAACAGGGTCTTTATTGTTCAAAAAAGAACAATCAGAATCCTTTTATCCCTTGGGTACAGAGAAAACTGTAGAGGAAGGTTTAAATATTTAAACATTTTGACACTTCCAGGGGTGTATATCTGTGAGTGTCTTATATTTGTTTGCAAAAACAGAAAAAAATTACTGAACATGAAATTCATCATAATTTTATCACTAGGTATGTAGGACTAAACTTTCCGGTTCATAGGCTGACTGCAACAGAGAGAGGTCCCATGTATGCATGCATAAAATTCTTTAATGCACTGTCGAATGACCTGAAGGCTGAGCAATCTTTTAAATCTTTTAAGAGGAAAACCATTAACCTTCTTCAAGAAATTGAGCCTTATACAATCGAAGAATTTTTTAATTATTTTAAAGATTAGTTTGGATGTTTACCAGTTTGGTAGTGTAGTATGTTGGTGTTTACTAGTTATTTTATTTTGAAATCTATATGTTACGTGTAGTGTAGTGATTTACTTATAGAATTGTGATTTTGCATTCCCATAGTTAAGGACTTTTTTTGTGACGCACATCATTTCAATCATTGTTATGTACTGGATTTGTAACCATTTTTTTATGATTAAAGGCTTTTGAATTTGAATTTGATGATTCTGGTAATACTGAAGATCCCTTTGCCGCTGATGATGATGAAGAAGTATCGTGCATGTTTTGTAATGAGCTCCACTCTCAGTCTAAACCAAAAGAAACATGGGTCCAATGCCAATCTTGCAAAAATGGTTCCATTGTGCTCGCACCGGAATAAATCATACAACAAAGATAATCATTTGTGACATATGTAGAGACCCAAACTTTTAACTGCTTATCAGAATTCGGATTTAGTTTCAGTATGTTATTTTGACCAAAGCATCCGCCTAAAATGTCACAGTAGATGATATGAAACAAACATTTAATAAAAAAGATTTATAGTTGTTATAAGCATATACTAAACTTGGTTTTGTGTAAGTGAGAGCATTATATCCCCCATGCTCACTTATTAAAGTATGTTCTTTTAAGCTGTATCTTCTTCTCTGAAAAATATGTCATTTTACCCAAACTTATATTTTCACGCAAAGCTCCATTTTATCCAAGATAAACTTGGTTATAATTTGACAAGTTATTAATCATACTTTTAATTTTTCCTAAATATTGTAGCCTAGAATTGTGATAATTTATGCACAACCTAATTTAAAGTTCATTTAATATGTTAGGATAATGGATTTATTTCAAAGTAGGTAATAGCTTGTGACCATGATTCTTATCCACTGACATATAACTTTTTCTTTTTAGAATATTAGGTTTTTATAGTTACTTTTATGATACCTTATAACAGGTTTCTTATTAAAAGTTTCCAAAATTTTAAATGTACAACATACAATTAATTGACTGCGTGGAATTAACAAAAATGCTTCAAAAACACTCTCAAAATTAAACAAAGCTTACAAATAAAAATCGGAGAAAAGTAAGAAGGAAATTTCCAACACAACTTGCAACAGTTCTTTCATAAATAAGAAAACCATATGAAAAATGTCTATAC
This sequence comes from Pissodes strobi, assembly GCA_016904865.1. Taxonomy (NCBI): domain Eukaryota; kingdom Metazoa; phylum Arthropoda; class Insecta; order Coleoptera; family Curculionidae; genus Pissodes; species Pissodes strobi. The sequence continues at coordinate 367,027 of MU182363.1, read as the reverse complement.
ATTTCAATTTTAAAATTTTCTCTTGTAATTATAGGCAAGACACTTCGTAGCTTGACAAAAAAACAAAATTATTTGTTATTAACTAGTCAACCTCAGTGGCAACCAGTAACAGCAAAATGAATCGTTTTCTCCTAACAACCCTCATTTTATTATCTCAGACAATATCATCACACGTGCTTCTTCCATTGGGCCACAACACAAAAAAGTGCCAGTCCAAAATTCCCTAAAAATTATAAAGTTGCCAGTATTCTTGTAAAGCCCATACAGCCCATGATAAATGTTTGACCGCAGCCCCAAAACAGCGCATACAGTGGATTCATTGGATAACTTGATGCCCTGTATACAAATGCTATGGCTGCACTACTTACGATACCCGTTACAGCTGGGGTTAGTATACCCATTACAAGTATTGCTATCGGAAAATATTTCCCAAATTTATGCTTTCTGAGTGTCAGGAAAGCTATTAGCGCCGCTACCTGAAAAAAAAAA
>MU182363.1:321546-341538 GCA_016904865.1 Pissodes strobi | reverse complement strand
AAGCTGTGCTGAATTAATCAACAGGCTTATTAGTAGGAAATAAAAATATGAATTGTGAGGAGTTTCCAGAAGAAGGTGATTCTAGTGACGAAGATTATGTACCCGATAGCAAAATCGAGGATGCAGTTTCAGAAGTGGAGTCAGACGGCGACCCTGAAGACCAGTTGTCAGGTTCTGAGGATGAGCCAAGTTCTAAGGGTAGAAAACGAACCAAAACGGTACAAAAAAGTAAGAAAAAGGTTAAAGTCACAGAAGAACTTGAAGAAAGCAGTGGTGAGTTTGAGCATTCTTTCTAATTTTATTTGCTAATATTATATTGAGTCTTAGTAGAATTTTTCTGGAAACTTTATTTATTTATTTGGGCATTTTTTTCTTAATCCTTCAGTGGGGATGAACTTTCTTTCTATTATATATTAAGACATTTTGAAAATCTGTGGGAGTTAATATGGAGAAGGCCCATTTATTTTATGGGAAATCCCCATTTATAAATATACAAAAATGTAAGATACACCCAGCTTAAGTATATCGCTCCAATACTTGCTCTGAGAGAGGATATGTCCACTATCTCTATACTGTCTACAAGAGGGCAATTCATAAATCTTTTAAGAAAGGGTGATGAGTATAATAGTACTCCTATAGAAATATTAGTTGTTCTACAATGATCATATGACTTAACAACTAAATTGTATCATTCTGATATGAAATGTTCTAGTATAATCACACTTAATGTTAACCCGAATCTTGCCCAAATCTTACTGTATATTTTAATTAGCAAAATTTTTTTATGAGGAATGAGTTGGAATTATTAGTTGAACATCCAGATAGTCAAGGGACAGATTTTCTAATTTTATACAGTAATAAAATATCATATTTTAAGTGAATATTTGTTGTGCACTATGGAAAAACAAATGATGAAAGATAATAAAGTACTAAGTCTATAGTCTTCCATTTTCGGAGTCTTACCTAGTTATTTAAGTTATTGGTAGCTAAGTTCTAAATCAGCTCATTGGATATGAACAGAATGGTAACTTTGGGGTGCGAGCGGTCAATCACATCATGCCGTGAGCTGACCATTTGGTTATAGTTTGTTTATAAAAATTGGCTCATTGTGCTATGAGCTAGACATTAGCCATATTGAACCGTTTGGCTTATGGCATGTGAATAAAGTATAATAAGTCTAGAGAGGTGCAATGCACAAATGATGCCTGAAAGTGTAGAAAAAGATAAGACAGACAACCTTAAGTGTCATTTTACTTACTTTTTGTCTATATTGCCAAGCAAGCTACTTTTTATATTTGAAGCGTTATATACAGATTTTAAAAATTGCCAGATTTCAGTTAATGATGTTTTAAATTAGTATGTTGTATAATAATCAATAAGAATTTAAAACTCACATTTTTAGTATCAACCTTGGCAAAACCTGTACCAGAAGATGATAAGAAAAAAGCAGATGATCTGTGGGCAGATTTTATGAAAGACACTGGGTTTAAACCTAAAAACTGTAAACCAAGCCCTTTGTGTAGCCAAAGTAAAGCCCAACAAAGTTCTAGTAATTCAGTTTCTGCAACAAAAAAGGATGAAAATAGTGAGAAGCCAGTTAACAGAGTAAAAATTACACAGGTTTTTGAATTTGCTGGCGAGGAAGTTAAAATTGAAAAAGAGGTAGGTGTAGTCACTAAAAGATGCCTAAATAAGCATGCAGAAAACCCTTGGCTCTGATTTTATGCATGTTTTGGTGGAAATATGATTTGATATAACAGAAAAAGCTGACATAACCGATTTTGTTTTTTTATTCAGGTTGACTCAAACTCAGCTGAAGCAAGACTCTTATCTAAAGACAGCCCCAAGGTGCAAGTTTCTAAAAAATCAGGTAGCCTAAGTGGTATAGGTAGTGTTTTAAACCAGTTAGGAAAGAAACAAAAAATTAGTACGCTAGAAAAGACAAAACTAGACTGGGATAGATTCAAAAAAGATGAAAACATTGAAGAAGAGCTTCATACATATAACAAAGGAAAAGATGGGTATGTACATTTTTAGATACTTACTTATTTATCTGGATTAGGAAGTGTTTAAAATACATCTCTTAAATGTTTGTATGTGGTTCAGATTCTCATTTACTTTATATAAGGGTTTTTCCCAAGGTTTTCTTGGTATATATTTTCATATACTTATTTATATTATATTATATCATTTTGCAGAGCAATTTTATTATTTTGAATTCAAGCAGTTAAATGAGTGTTTTTTCTCTTTTAGATATTTAGAAAGACAAGACTTTTTACAGAGAGCTGACTTGAGAAGGTTTGAAATTGAGAAGGAGATAAGAAATGTAGAGAGAGCAAAGAGGTTTAATAGTGCACTCTAAAGTTCATATGACAGAATAATAGAATTCAGTATTTAATGTATTTATTACTTATACTTTTTAACATTCCCGATCTGATTTTCTGCTTCATTAAGTGACATTAAGTATGTATTAAGTGTAATAATAGGGATAAAAATATACGATTATCCTTATGTGTGTTATTGACATTGTTTTAGAGTTGCTGGAAGTCCCGATTCCTAGCGCCCGGCTCAACTTTTTTTACCTGCTTCTCGATGATTTACATGTAAAGTGCGTTTTTAAAGATGTTTTATATTACCGCAAACATAACAAACGTAATACGGCAAACACAACAAAGCACCAGGTCCGGATGAAACTCGAACAGAAATTATTAAAATAATATTTAAAGAGCACATAGGCGTAGTGGTAGATCTATTGCCACGCTTTTTCTTTCTTCTAATTGGCGCAAACCTTCACCTCGGCTTAGAAGGGACCGAGGGTGAATAATCTCAGATAAGAAAAAATTTAAAATTGAATGAAGTGAATTTACAAGTAAGATGCGCAAGCTAGAACGAGCCGTCTTCAAAGCGTGCAAATAGGCCCTAGCTCTAATGCCGGAGAGTAAGGGTGGGTGTGATTTATAAGGCGCCACGGGCTTGTAGACGGCACAAGCAAGAAATACCCCAAAGCTGAAATATGGTACTCGTTTTAGCCTAAGCTTCGCAACTACCAAGAGAAAATTATTTAAATAAATTCGAAGTTGATTTGAATTTAATCAATCCGAACAAATGAGAAATAAAATAACAACCGAGAATTAATTTAATTATGAAAGGCAAGTAAGTAGGCCAGTATTAAAAATTAAAAAGTGAGACGCAAAAAAAACTAATGATTAACGACAAACTCAATATTAAACTGTAGTATCTATAGCAAGTCAATGAAGCCGAAACATTTCAAACATAAAGCGCAAATGAATTAAGTCAGAGTACCCACCTTCTTTAATCGTCCCGATTTCTTCATAGTCCAGGTAATCCAGGAATAATTAAATAACACAGGCAAATTCAGTAAATAGAAAGTTGGTTTATTACTTAATGCGGAAAACAGAAACAATAAGTTGACGATTTTTCCGATACTCTATACTGCTTATACTAAATATTATGACTAGAACTGTCTACTGTTCTAAAAGTCAGAAATTTTACTCAGTTACTTGAGGCATAAGGGTAAATAAAAAAAAACGAAAAAAAGAAAACAATTTATTAATTGAATTATGTCGCTCAATTAAAAGCCGATATCGTTATGTATCATGGATAGATAGAACAAAAACTTTCAATAATAATTAGGTTCCTTTGTAAACTCGAACGTGATCACCTTGTGGTGGCTAACGAGATTCAAAGAGACATATTACGCGATATAACCGGTGTTAGAAACAAACCGAACTAATCAAAAATATAAATTTACTTTCTTTTGAAAATCACAGTTCAAGTAGTATAAATAAAAGACCTTATTCGATTATTATTTAGGCGCGTAAATCATGGTCTGACGTCACAGTGACGCTCTACAAACTAATTATGTTTATAATTAAAACTAGGTACGCCAATAATAAATGATACCTTGGGCAGTCGATTAAAATTAAATCAATAGATTGGGCGCTGTCTTCGTTAATCAATTATTAACCAGGCTCTATCTGACCATAAAGGCACTCTTCTTAGAGACTAGAAAACTAGACCAGGAACTAGGCAACACAACGCCAAATCTACCGAAATGAAGCGAGAGTTCCCTAATAAAGGTACCTGAACAAATCGATATTCGGAAAAATATTTCGCGTTACTCGTCGCAAATTTCGTGAAATTATACTTGATTATTTTAATAAACTACGAGCCTGTTTCGACCAGTTAAAAATGTTAAAAGTATCGACTACCAAGAGTAAAGCAAGTTGAATCTTAGATTTTGATTTACGAGAATAAAGTAAGTTAAATTTTAAGTTAATTAGAGTAAAGAAAATTATCTTAATTAGCAAAAGAAAAAAAGAATTGAATTAAAGCTTAATTCTTGAGCAAAGAAAATTGGTGTTTGACGTATTTTCGTCAAGGAGATAAATTTAAGTTATTAACCAGAGTGATGAATAATACGGTTAGGCGTTAATATTTAAAATAGGAGAGAAAAGGGTAGAAACAAATACTAATAATAAAGATAAGATAGATCACATTCAGTTGGTGGCTTCTCAGCTGTTTTCCAGGTGGAAAGGGGGAAAAACCAGACACTTCCTCCGACGAAGAAGGACTCTAACGGTGTCCTGAACGAGTCACAATCCAGATACCAGACTGGCGTGGCCTAGTGACTGAGCTTTAAGGACTAATAAATGAAACTCTGTCGGTAGAAGTACCCCGACGGTCGAAGTACCCCTATACGGTCTAAGTACCCATACGGTCGAACCCTGTAGAACATGAAAATATTCAAGGTTCTGCATGTAACTCATGACCAAAGGACATTTAAATTCAAACAATAATAAAATAAAAAAAAATTGTGTGTGCTTAAGACCACACGATAGAAGTGAAAACTTCGACAAGCGTGGTCATCGTTTATCACAATTTCGATCCGAGCCTTCGTTGCAGAGATATGGGCGAAAAGCGGTTTTACCCCTAAATCCCCCCCTTAAATTAGAGCCCCGTTCCTCCGTATGGTCTAAAGTAGCCCCCATGGGGCGCACCTACCATAAAAATTTCGACCCCGTACCTCTTCCCGTTCTCCCGAAATTAATTATTTAAGTTTTTCCATCTCTTTCCTCCCCTGGCCAAACGTGGGGGGTACGGGGTCCCGTTTTCGTCCAGGATCTTCTTTTTACCCCGGCTACATCCCCTGAAAATTTCGGCCCTCTACCTATACGGGAACATGCCAGTACAAGGAGCGTTACGTTACATATCCGAGCATGACGCGTGAAGCGTGACGGCTCGGTCTCATTCAACCCCCACAAAAAAAAATTGCAAAACGCGCCTAAAGAAGTTTTCACTTCAAAAATATATATATCAAGATAAAACAGTGAAAAAAAAATTATCTGTAAAGGGTTGCTATACGACTATAGCTCGTTGGAACGCACAGGTAGTTCGTGGACGGACAAAGAGGCTTCTGTAAAGAATTAAGACACAATTAAAATCCACTCACGGCGTCGCAAAATGGCGGCATTCGTAGTAGAGAGACAAAAAAAACAAATTCACTCACCTACCTAAAGCAGCATCAAATCCCAGTTATGGGGCGAGTTCCAGGCACTAACGAACAAAACTAACCAACGTAAGCAGAATAAGGCCTGAGACTCCAGAAATTGGTCGGTTGGAACAATCCTATGAGGTAAAGCAAAAAAAACTTCCAACACGACCACTGCTTTAAACGGCAAGTCAACGTAGAGTGATTTCCTTCAAAACTCTCCGGAAGCCGATGCTTCCTTCTGTAACGGAATATATGTTATCAAATATCAGTCTATTCCGTTTCATTAATTCTACCTATTTATCAATGGTTTTCAATGTTCAGTATATTGATAGGCAGTGCCATCTGTACGGAAACGGACTTATCTCGTGTAGTAGGTAATTGAAGAACGTAGAGTGTTGTTCAATGCCTGTAATCTACAATATAGATTGCTACATTTAGCGTATGTTGAATGTTTCCTTAGTTTGACGCCGGGTTTCCTACAACGGTTGTCACGTTGTATTTAAATTGCCCAATCCAAGCGTTGAAAATTAAAATAGGTAGAACGTACAATTTTGAAAAGAAGGTCGTTGGCACCTTGTGTGTAGACGCTGACGCGGTAAGTGATATTAATTCTCTGATCTCAAAATATTTTGTTCATCCTGCATATTTTTCAATAGTCTGCATATTTTAAATACAGAATTGATAACTGTTTTTGATTCGGTTAATCATATTTCACTAAAGTAAAGATTTAGCATTTTTATATTACACTTTCGAGTGATTGACGATTTTAATGATCTTAAATTTATTATGTTGACTTTTAGGTTTGAATACTGATTTTTTGGTGAATAATTGCGTATCTTATTGGTCAAATTCGTGTAATTTGATAATGGTTTAATCCAAATTTAAAGAGAACGAAATTATTTCATCGTTTAATGGTCACATATATTATTTTACGTATTTTCATTTAGATTGAACAGTATTAGTTGGGTAATTCTCAGAGCGGATTTAATCTTTCCCTGCAAAGGTTGTTAATTGAATTGTAGAATTTCTCTGCGTTTTTCCTAATAATATTGTTGGTTATAGTAATTTTTGCTTTTCAGGTTTATTTGATTAATCTTTCAGTTTATTTGTAACATCCGGCTATAGTTATTATCACTTATCGTGTCACGTTTTATCAATGATGTACCGGCATTAATTTGCAGATAAAAGTGGTTTAAGCACATGTGTATAAATCTACCTGGTTTATTTTTTTCTTTATCGTTGATCTAAGTTCCTATCTCAAAGCGAGATAGTAATTATCTTATCTCTATCTTTGATTAATTGAGACGTAATTTACGTCAAATTATTGTTTATGTGCCAAGGGCCATATTTACAGATTAAGTGAAGAAATTACATATCTGGAGTCATTAGACTTGTTTTAAGAGAGGTTATACCTCGTTCTTCCTAGTTTTTTTTATTAAAATCTAGTTATTTTCTATTTGAAGTTGCCGAGAGCCACTGATGTTTGGACAAGTTTCATAATTGTCTTTTAAATTTTTAATTTTGATCATAATTTCTTTTGAGTTTCATATCTCTAAGTAAAGAAAAGAAATATCTTGAGTAACAGTAATTATTCATAGTGTTATTTAATCATAGTTATTTATAATTTTTGCTGAACTTTAAATTGTAATTTAAGTTCTGATTATATTTGCTGTAACCAGTAAATTTTCAAGTTGTTGGTTAAAACCTTGTATGTCAAACTGAGGTCCACAGGATACTCTTCTAATTAATTAATTAGCGGTACAAGTTGGTCTAAAACATGCAATATTTTTTTTATGTAACTACTGCTCCAAGACGACACCTACACAGATCTTTCTGGTGACAGTCGGTCCGACAGCAGCCACGCACAACTAACAGGGAACCATTCCGGGAATTACCGTTAAGCCCTGGATACGCCTATAGCAGGGAAGCTTAGGTACAGGCGAAGAGGTTTTCAGTGGAGGTCCCAACTGATCACGTGGTTTGCAGATAACAGGACGAGTTAAGTATTTGGATGTGTCAAGGAGTTTTTTTAGATTGGAAAGACCAACTTGTTATAATAATTAAATTTGTTCATTGTTCACATTACTAGTCAATTTAGTCAAGTTTAAACTTCATTAAATATATTATAAGTTGTATTTACATCCGATTATTATGAATTTCAACAATTTAAAAAAAAAACCTCATCATTGATAATTGTAAATTAGTTGTTAAATTAATATATTGTTTTTTTTTTAAATTATCTTCTTTGATTTACTACAGGATTGGGCTCTATGGGACGTGAATTATTTTTATCTTTGTAAATTCTAGTTATTGTTATCTAAATATTCTATATTTTCTGTTTGCATCGTCTCTAAGAGCTTGGCGCCACAATCACATATATAATATAGTTAACGGGAGAACCGTTAAATCGAATCCACCCCTATTCTCATTTAAATGAAATGAAATAAATTAATTATCCTCACAACTTGGTGACTGAGCTAGAAATTCATTACAAAGCGGCAAATATTAACATTACACTTCCTATATTCCCAGTACAACTACGCCTGGCCAATAAGAGTATAGTCACCCGTCACGTGGCCACGAGCTGTCATACCCAATAGTTTATCTAAAGCGATTTCGAAAGGAAAACGCAGAACTTTGATGTACCAAAGCCTATCTTAAATAATTGCTCGACCTAGCTAAAACTAAAAGGAAATAACCAGCCGACCCGCCATTCATTAGGGAAACATACAATGGTAAATCACAATTTCCGCGACGTCAACACAAAAACAAGAAAATCCCCAAACGGCACGCACGTTCAGGAGTTGGTACCACAAATCGCTACAGAAAACTGCTCTAAAGATAAACCAGACGATCCTAGTTTTGAATTTCCGGTAGAAGGCAACTGCAATTCACTTCCAGCACTGCATTCACCGGTCGGTAGAGGTCATTACAATTTCGTCGTCCGGTTCGACACTTTGATCTCTGCTCATTTTGCGGCGAGTGATTACTAAAAATGAGCTGCACCAGTTTGTCAAGAATAAACCCCATAATATATATCCTTACGTGACTATAAGGAACAACCACTCATTTTACCGTGGTCCGCCATTTAGTCCAGAAAAACTCTTACTTAAACCTTCAAACTTAACTTGATCCAAAAGGAAAGCCGCACGTTACACTATACAGCATAGAATATTACACTGGAATCATCTCTAGAGAATGGCTCAAATCAACATTCATCACACTACCAAAGAAAGCGAATGCAAAGGAATGCCGTGACCACCAAACGATCACTCTTACTAATTAGTCACACCCTTCAGATATTCCTGAACATAGTATACCAGAGAATATTCAGGAAGATCGAGCAAGATTTTAGTGAAAAGTAACGGGAACAAGAGAGGCTTTATTTGCTTTTATCGTAACAGGTAACGGTTCAAGGATGTATGAACGTCAACTAGGTATGTTTGCTTCCTCGATTATAGCAAAGCTGTTGATAAAGTTCACCATGATCACCCCATGAAGCTACTGAGAGACAAACATATAGGTAATAATGATAAGGATAATATCATAACCTCTACTTTAATCAGCCAGCCAGAGGCTGTAGGAAATAAACTCTCGGAAGAAATAAACATAAAGCGAGAGGTAGGACAGGGATGCGTACTATGGCCACTGCTCTTTAATTTATACTCGGAACACACAGGAATTGTTGGAAGAACAAACAACAATCGGAGTGAAAATTAATGGTAAAGTTATCAACAACATCATATTCTGATGATATTGTAGAAGGTCTACAGGAGACGAAGAGAGAGGACTTACACTGAACACCAAGAATACTAAACTCATGACAATCACAACAATAAAGAGGAGCTAGTAGAAAAAATCAGCACATAAAAGTAGTTGCTAGAACTTTGTTCAATAAAATGAAGAAACTATTTTGCAGTAATGATGTGTTTCCAGTACCTACTGGTGTATGGAATGGAAGCTTGGATCCTTATGAAAAATGCACTGATCGTCTGGAAGCATTCGAGAGGTGAGCTTCTAGAAGAGCTTTGAGAATAAGCTGGGTGAGCAGAATAACAAACAAGGAAGTATTAAGGAGACTGAAGAAGGAAAGAAATTGTAGACACCATAAAAATTAGAAAGTTACAATATCTTGGCCATATGACGAGAGGATGGAAATATACATTGTTGTAGATTATTATGCAGCTGGCTTGCCATCAGTTTCCTCAAGAACCGATCTCTGCACGTTGATGGACACATCTTAGACACATTCGCCATAAATGCGGGAGTGCCTCAGGGCGCAGTACTTTCACCAACTCTGTTTCTCATCTATATCAATGACCTGCTAACCGAAACCAATAATCCTGTTTACAGTTTTGCAGATGACAGTACCCTTGTCTCCCAATTTAGATCAGAAAAACCTTTAACAGCGACTGAAACTTATCACTGCAGACGGGAGCAGATTGCAACAATTAGTCAAGATCTGGAGAAAGTTCGAACTTGGGCCGACACGAATTTAGTCCAATTTAATGCTGCAAAAATCCAAGCAGCCACGTTTACCAAGAAATCTAATGCGGCGGCAGGATCGACAATTCCTTCATCCTCGTCAATTGGACTACTGGGTGTCTCGGTCAACAGCAATATGTCCTGGCATGACCACGTTGCTAACATCGCAAAGTCAGCCTCGCAGAAACTTGGTGCGAAACGAAAAACTATATACACCGCAGCAGCTACTCTTGCTCTACAAAGCGCAAAAAAGATCGTGCTTAGAGTATTGCTCACACATCTGGGATGCCGCACCTAAGAACACCCTAAAGCTGCTGGATTCCATTCAGAAGAAAGCGGTGCGTCTCGTCGGCGACCCGGAGTTGACCCGGGATCTGGATAGTCTGGAACACCACGGAAATATGGCTGAGATTTCCCTATTTTATAGTTGTTTTCACAGCAGATGTTCCCAGGATTTGGCCCGGATCATCCCGCTCCCAGCAGCACCTGTCAGACAGTCACGACAGACGGCTAGGGCGCACCCGTTCGTCATACAACTGGAAACACCTTAACGTCGCTTTATAAGGATTCTTTTGTCTGGCGCACTGCATCACTGTGTAGCTTACTCTCAGGATTTATGTTTCCCCCTAATTACAATAACCTACAACATGTTGAAGAACCGTGTCAATCAACATCTTCGCGCACACACCGCTCGTCGAGTGCCATAGGATCTCCCTTTAGTGCGTGTGCCACTGCCATAAATAATAATACAAGGAAAAATACAGTTGAATAACCTAAGGAAGTGATACAACAGCCATTCAATAGAATTATTTCAAGCCGCAAAGTCAAATATCAAAATTACCATGATGATAGCCATAATAACTCAAAGGATACGGCACATGAAGAAGAAGAAGATAATACACCAGAGGCAACAACTTGGAATAAAGGAAAATGATTTGGAAACTAATGCGATTTAAACTAGGTTTATATTGTATTCCTGAGATATTTCAAGCAATATATGTGGGGTCTTTAGTAATCAAACATCTACAGCCTGCATCTGTGAGTCAGGTATGCGGTAAACGTAATGCAGCTGGTCTTAAACTAATGTATTAATCTACATTCGATATACAACTTTAACTGCTGTGTGTTTCAGCAGAAAATTCTCTTGGAAAGGCCAAAAGTAGATAATGTGGAATAGCAATTAAAATAAACTGATTGGAGGGAAGAATGGTCAGTCGAACATGGAAGCGAATAACTCTTCTATCATGTTGCTCAATTCCCAGAGTTTGGTACGCTACCTTGATGAGATGGAGTTGTTTTGCATAACCCCTTTCAGTTCCTCATTATAGAGGTGCCAGATCCTGCTTTCGTATTAGAGGATTTCTCACATATTTGAATACAATGTGTCTTACTAAAGCCTTCCTCAGACACCTCCAAATTTGAGAATCCTTGGCGCAGGGCCTTGCCTTGCACAAATTGTTAGCTCTATAAGCGACTGCCGTTCCAATGTGAAGAAGGTTGGCACTGATCCGCTATTGAAGATCTCGAGGTAATTCAGATAAATGAACTAGGGCTCTCCATTTAGTAAGGCTGCGGACTTTTCGTCCGTCGCCATAATAAGGCGAAGACCAAGGGGCTCCTGTGAGATCCCTAACTTTGGATTTTGTTCCACTGAGAGTATTCTCATTGCTCTTCGGCTTTTTCTCAGGAACCCACACTCAGTCTTTACAAAGTTCATACTGTGCGGGATTCACATCACCTCAGGGAACTCCTCGGAACGACACCTGACTTCTGTGCACCTGTAGAGGAGCCCTGAGAGTCAGTAGCTTCTGCGGTCACTTTAGCTTTTCTCCATCTTCTTCTTCCTTCAGCGCCACATACATTGGGCCGCTTAACCCTGGCGTTGTCAAGGGTTCTCGACAACTCCTTTCTTTACATCTGAGGTCTTGTGCCATTTCTCAGGCTGTGGATGGGTCTATATGGCGTTTGCGCTGGGTCTCTGGGAAGATAGATCTCTGCGTTAGCCCCTGTTGGGTTCCTTTTTTTGAGTTAGCTTAGGAAGGAACTTTCGACCCTCCCGAACCATTGTCCAGATTGTCCTTTTTGTTATCAGGAGCCATACAGTTCCCACGAGCACGAATACTTGTACAGCTGGAAGGCTTTATATAATGGGGTGCGTCAGTGCCCCGAGGTTACTTACAAAGGACCAGATTCCTCCTCCTCCTCGGCCATCCAGCACTCTGGAGTGCAGAATGTCCTACAGCATGCAGTCCGAGCGGTTAAGCCAGGACCTCCGTGATCCCTAATTCAGTACCTATTGCGAGAATAGTTGCGTTCCAAGCGGTTTACGGTATGTTTTACCTGGTAATCCGTAGGGAGGGGTCCTTCAGAGCGCAACATCTGGATCAAACGAGCCCAGATTTTAGTGTGGTGTGGCTCCTCCTTTTCCATCCGGGCTTGGGACTGGCGTTGGCGGAGTTCTTAGTAGTATTTGTTTTCATACTTAAGCTATCTTCTTTAATCTAATTTCAAACGACCGTTGTTTCATTTGCAAGGAAAGTAATCTGATGTTTAATGGTTAGTAAACCAAGCTTATTCATTTACAGCAGATATAAATTGTCTGAATTGAGTGCAGATACAGCACACGTATCTATTCCTCTTGTAAAATTAAAAGTATTTGCGGTTAAAAGTGACAAAAAAAACCGTTTTTTCTTTCTCTAGAAAGCTTAAAGTGCCAGTTACATCATACGACCTTTGGCGCATTGATTTTACGCTCGCAGATCGGCCGAAATCGAAAAAGTGTGTGAAACAATAGGATCGGTATCTGCCAAACAATAAAAAACAATAAATAAACATAAACATTCCATTCTATTGTGTGCTGCTGAGATCAGGTAAATAAATAAATCTGTACAGGGTACACCAAAAATCTGGATAATGGGAGAGCCTTCTAATGGGCAAATTTTTGAACTGCTACAAACGGTTTTAAAAAAGACCGAAGAAACAAAAGAAGAACTTAAGTGCGAATTTCTTAAGGTTACCGAAAAAATAACTCAGGAAATAAAAGATTTACAAACAAAAAATTCCTTTCTAGAGCAGGAGAAGGATAAACTAAAGTCAAGACTATTAGCAAGTGAACGAAAACTAAGGAAGTATAACTTGATATTTTGTGGAATTGAAGAGAAAGGTCACAAAGTTGACGACACAACCGTGATTTTGGATATAATCTCTTCCAACTTGGCCTCGAGTGTAACTATTCGGACGTCAGAGATATTTTTAGAATTGGAAATGTCACCGAAGAAAAATATCGCCCCATTATTATTGAGTTTGTTCACTCCCAACTAAGGTACGAAATACTGGCAAACGCAAATAAGTTTAAAGGTACCGGAATTGGTGTAACTAAAGACCTGATACCAGAGGATTATGAAAAGCAGAAAGTCTTGAGAAAATATTTAATTATTGCTAGAAAAAACAAATTTGATGCTGTAATAAAAAATAATACTCTTATAGTTGATGGAGAGAAATATACTTATGAAAACCTTAATACCACTCACTCTGAAGGAACGGATATAGGTGTGGAAGTTGAGTGTCAAGCTGATAAAACCCGACAAACCAATACCAACTTGTCAGGGAAAAAAAAAGAGAAACAAGTTACTTTCAAAGACTTTATTAAGAACCCAACTGAAAATCATAGGAAAAGAAAAACTCATTTCGACAGCCCTCCACCAACAGCAGCATCTGCCAAAAAGGCAAACACAAACAATGGGAAAGACTAACATTTGTACTTGTTACTGTGTTGCTATTTTAATACATCTTATAATTATGGGTTCATAACCTAATAGAGACCCTGTAAATGAAATAAGGTATTTGCATATTTATAGGACTGGGATGTTTTCTATCCAATGCTCTGCTTATCAATAACTGGTTTTTTGCATTTGATGTGTTTATTTTGTATTTTATGGGCTTTGTATTGAATGAAGGTCTATTAAAAAGTTAGAACTATAAGATTTTATTTTGATCATTTCTGATGTAAACAATTAGCTTATGTGTTGGGATGGCTGTTGATTTGCTTTTGTATTTTTGTTATCTATTGTATTAGTTGTTTAAAATAACATATTTTAGGGCACATGTTTGGTATGATCATAAATAATTATTATTGGTACCCGCAATTATAAACCTAATATATCTTGCAGCTCAATCAAAATTAAGAATGCGGGCCAAAGTTGCTCTGGCTCATTTAAATATAAGATCCTTGCTTCCAAAGCTTAATCAATTTAAGGTTGAGCTTTTAAAATCGAACTATGATATATTTGCTTTATCGGAAACATGGTTGAATGATTTAACGGATGACAATGCACTCCAAATTCATGACTATCAACTGGTAAGATCAGACAGGCAGGGGAGGGGAGGAGGGGTTGCTATATATTTAAAAGATGATTTAACCTACACAATTATTGACACTCCTAATACAGTTGAACAACTTTGGATCTCGGTAAAGCTAAAAAAATGTAAAATTGCTGTAGGAGTCTGTTATAGGCCACCTAATTTAAGTTATAAGCAGTTTGTGGATGTCTTGGAGGAGTCAATGTCGAGCTGCATGCAGGTCTGTGATGACATTGTATGTTTGGGCGATTTTAATTTGGATATGCTCAGAGTTGATTCTCCAGCAACCCAATATTTCTTGAACACATTGGAAAGTTTGAATTGTCACCAATTAATTAATACACCCACGAGGTGCACTAAAGACACGTCAACCATTATTGACCTAATTATAACAAATGATCGTGAACAGATCAGGAACAGCGGTGTAAAGAATGTTGTTATGTCTGATCATCGCATGATTTTTTGTTTGTTGAGCTATGAGAAACCAAAGTCCACACCTTTCTCTTATACCTACCGAGACTTTAAAAATTTTGATCAGGATATCTTTACAACAGAGTTGAGACAGCTTTCTCTGCATAGACTATTTTTTATGAACGATGTTAATTTAAAATTAAATCATCTGAATTTCAGCCTTGCGAATTTATTAAATAAACACATGCCTCTTAAAACAGTTAAAATTAGTAAACCTAAAGCACCTTGGCTTACGGATAACATTAAATTTATGATGTCGCTTAGGGATAAGGCCAGGATGAGGGCAAATAAAACTAAAAGACTGGAACACTTCAATTATTATAAGAGTCTCAGAAATATTACTAACCATACAATAAATCGGGAAAAGAAAGCTTATTTTGAATATATTGGTGAAAACAAGAATCAAAGACAGATATGGAGGGAACTTAAATCATTGAAAGTTAAAGACTCTAAGAACAAAACAACTTCAGATCGTTTTCAGGATCCGAATATAATTAACAACTTTTTTATTGATAGTGTACCAAGGGTAGGTCAGGGTATTAATGGTGGTGAAATCATAGACCACTACAAAAACAACAAAATAACAGATTCTGAATTTGCATTTAAGCTTGTGTCTTCGGATGAGGTACATAGAGTAATCTCTAGCTTGAATAATTGTTCTGTTGGGTCTGATGGTATTTCAATGTTATTCATTAAGATTTGTTGTCCTTATATTTTGCCTTTCTTGGTTAATATTGTTAATACGGTATTTTTAAGTAAGGTCTTTCCGGATGCATGGAAGAATGCCCTGGTTACTCCAATCCCTAAAGTACAAGATCCTAGGAATGTTGCAGATTTAAGGCCAATTAGCATTCTTCCTGCCTTATCGAAAGTGATGGAAAAGCTGATGGAGAGTCAACTACGAATATATGTGGAAAAAAACAATGTTTTACCTCCCACCCAATCAGGGTTTCGTTCGGACCATGGCTGTACCACGGCGTTGCTGAACATCACCGATGACATTGCCAGGGCTACTGATCAGGATAAATTAACTGCTGTGGTTCTTTTGGATTACAGCAGGGCATTTGACACTCTGGATCACAAGATTTTGCTGGCTGTATTGCAGTCCATTGGTGTAAATGGCGATGATATAAAACTGTTTGAATCTTATCTTGAAAATAGAACACAGAGAGTTCGCCTGGGTTTGTCTCTCTCGTGCAGTAGGTCAAGTATTTCGGGCGTCCCCCAGGGTTCAATCCTCTCTCCAGTGCTTTTTACTTTGTACACCAGTGCATTTTATAAGTATGTGAAGAACTGTGAGATTCACATGTATGCTGACGACACCCAAATATATAAGAGTTTTGAAAAATCCATGACAAATATAGCAGTCGAAAATATAAATCAGGATTTAAACATTCTCTCTTCTGTTTCTTTAAAACATTCCTTAAAACTCAATCCAACTAAATCAACTGTCCTTCTATTTGGAAAAAACAAAGATCGTTCACTTGTCAAGAACAGTATTAATATTAGTATAAATAATGAAAACATCAAGGTAGTCGAAAGTGCTAAGAATCTTGGTATAATTATGGATAGCTCATTGAGGTATCGTCAGCATACAGATAGGAGTGTACAGAAGGCATATGGAGCCCTTAGACTTTTGTACCCACATCGTTATTATTTAACCCAAAAATCAAAAGTCATGTTGTGTGAAACCTTGGTGCTTTCCCAATTCAATTATTGCTCACCTGTATATGGGCCATGTCTTGATGTTGACACCTCCAAAAAAATTCAGCGAATTCAAAATGCATGTGCAAGATTTATTTATGGTCTTAAAAAATTTGATCACATCTCGCACAAAATAGATGAACTGGGCTGGCTTACAATGAAAAATAGACGAAAACTTCATGCTTTGTGTTTATACCACAAAATATTATTGACCAAGAGGCCGGGCTATCTTTTCAATAAAATTGTATTAGGAACTGACGTGCATGATCGAAATACCAGGTTCAATAAACGGCTGAATCTTCCAATCCACAGAACTGCACTATTCGAACGCTTTTTTAGCTACAATATAGCACAAATGTACAACAAAGTACCTGACAATCTAAAGGTTTTGAATCTGCAACTTTTTAAAAGGAAAATTAAACAGCTTCTGAGAGAGAACAAGCTTTGAGTGAATTGTCTCTTTTGTTACTGCTGTTCTGCCATGACCGAGTTTATGAATATATCTCAATTATGTTAATATGTTACTTATCCTGATCTTGCAAACCATAATATGTCATATGTACACCCTATTTATAGACTGATTTATACCGAATATGTGAGCCGCCCTTATATTGTATTATATGATGTATTATATTATATTGTATTGTATTGTATCATTACTATTGTTGTTGGTAATATTATTATTTATTGTCAATTATGTCTAATTTAAATTTAAGTTATATATGTATATGTAAGTGTACCCATGGGCAAGTGTAAGAGCACAAACTACTGTGAACTTCCCCATTTTTGGTAATAGGTCTAAGTAAATGTATACAGTATGTCCGGCGATCGGGTAGACAAGAGGACAAATGGACTAAAAATTTCAGTTTTCGACAAAAAGTCATTCTTCATAAAAATTTTTGCTTATTAAAAAAATATGATTGTCGTAGAGAAAAAATAAATTTTTTATACAGGGTGACCAAAAAGTTAAAATTTCAATTTTTTTTGAGGAATAAAGTACTGTTATTTCTCAGTTTTCAGCAAAATACTACATAAGAATTTTGGTTCAAATCATTCCATCTGTTCAGATGTCGATTTTCATCAACTTTGGATAAAAAGAAGTTTCTTGTGTAAAATTTGCATTTCACCAAATTTCGTTCACTGACAAGTTGTGTGCGTGACAGTGTCAAGCAAATCATCATTATGTCGGTAACTTTTAATGGTATTTCATTTATAATGTTAACAACGGAGCAAAGAATACATTTAATACAATGTTATGCTAATGGCGATTCCACATACAGACACGTAATTGAAAAAATTTATGAACGGTTTCCAACGTACCCGTAACAAAATGATTAGAAGCACATTTCTTAAGAAATATTTTGCTGAAAACTAAAAAATAAGGTTATTTAATTCCTCTAAAAAAAATAGAAAATTCAACTTTTTGGTCACCCTGTATAAAAAAACAACTTTTTCTCAACGACAATCATATTTTTTGAACAAGCAAAAGTTTTTATGAAGAATGACTTTTTATCGAGAAATGCAATTTTTGGTCCATTTGTCCTCTTGTCTACCCGATCGCCGGACATACTGTATATTTATATTTTTATGTAACTACCAAAATAAAGGCATTAATAAATAAATAAATAAATAAATATAATATTAAACTTAACACAAATCTCTCAGGAGGAAGTTAATTAGGTACCTTCGGTATCATTTACTTACAATAACTGCCACCATAGGTGCGAATACGGTTACGGCGCGGGTGGGGAGGGGCTGCCCCCCAAGAAGGGGTCCTATCACCACTACTATGGGCCATTCAGGTAGATAGGCTACTAGACAAGATGGAAAATTAACGATACTTCTGCCTATGCTACGCAGACGACTTAAGGTGCGTACAGACCTGACGCGACACGCACGCGACAGTCCAAAATTCCTAGGTGTGGAAGGGGCGCGCGTGCGGCGCTAGCGTCGCCTGTCCGAGGCGCGTCGCTACCCGCCTGCTGTCGGTTTTTCGACGGCAGATCAAAGAAAGAGCGACGCGCAGTGTGGACGGGTAGTAGTAGGAGCGTAGCAATCGCGCGAGAATCAGTGAAGAAGTGCAATAGAACTTAGTCGCGTGGCGCGCGCGTCTTCTACATGGCTGACAGCAGGCGCGCGAGAAAACCGTGCGCGTCGCGTTCGCGTAGCAGGCGCGTCGCGCGCGCGGCTCGTCAGGTCTGTACGCACCTTTAGTCATAGTAGTGTGGGGAAGGAACATGGGCTATGTTTCAACAAGAGCACAAAAGGCCTTGAACATAATAAGCAAATGATGTAAAGAGGAGAATCTGTCAGTTAATCCGCTAAACTACAATAGTCCCATTCACAAAGAAAAGAGCATTAAAGGATCTGAAAACTCCAATGCTCAGTGGGACAATAATTTCCTTTTCCAAAGAAGTCGAATACCTGGGCTAGGCGTCACTTTTGACCAAGATATATGACTTGGGGACCGCATCTTAGTAACGTCACTCAGAAAGCAAGAATAGCACTGGGCAGATGCAGGGGACTTTGCGCGAGAAACTGGGGACTGAGCCCCGAATTGAATCTCTCTGGTTGTACAAAATGGTGGCATAAGGCCCATGCTAACCTATGGCTCTATAGCCTTGGGCATAAAGGCCACACAAACAGGTGCAATCAGGCAACTAGAAGGCGTACAAAGGCCGGCATGTCTGTGCGTCTCGGGGGCGATGAGAACAACCCCAACTGCATTCCTGCTAAATCTACCTCCATTACATATCCTCATACAGGGGAACGTAAGAATGGTACAATACCGGCTCCAGCAAGGCAACAAGCCCATCATTGAATGGGAAAGGCCCACAAGCTGGAAACTAGAGGACAGCGAGGAGATCAAGTATCTCTTAGAAATGCCATCAGACGAAACAACCCCCTCGTATGGGTTTGATAGAGCCTTCTCAGTAGCAATTGTAGGAAGATAGGAATGGGAGAGGGGCCTCCTATAAAAGCAGACCAAGCATGGTAGGTATACCGACAGCTCTATGACCAGTAAAGGGGTGGGAGCCGGAGTCCATGGACCAAGGTCAAATATCTCCATAAACATGGGAAGTGAAGCCACAGTGTTCCAAGCAGAGGTCGCGGCAATTCAACACTGCGCCATGGAGATAGAGAAATTGAACATTAGAAAAAGGAGGGTAGTCATATACTCCGACAGTCAGGCCGCCTTAAAAGCAGTTAGTGCACACAAGGTCAGATCTAGACTAGTTAAAGAATGCATAAGTGACCTTGAAGAGGTCGGTCGTAACAATAAGCTCATCATTGCGTTGGTTCCGGGACATGAAGGTCATCAAGGCAACGAAGAAGCCGACAAACTTACAAAACGGGGCGCAAGTAAAGTTACGTTGGGACCTGAGCCCTACTGCGGGATAGCAGGAAGAGTCTCCAAAACAGCAGTTAAAAACTGGATAGATAAACAATCTCTAAAC
>MU182363.1:306584-321536 GCA_016904865.1 Pissodes strobi | reverse complement strand
TCTCCAAAACAGCAGTTAAAAACTGGATAGATAAACAATCTCTAAACTGGTGGTTACAAACACCGGGGCAACTACAGGCCAAACAGTTCATAAAACACGGCTCCCCAAAATTCACGGCACATCTACTTAAGAGGAGTCGCAAGACGATAAGAATATTAGTGGGTCAGCTGACGGGGAACTGTAGAATGAACAGACACATGGAAAAGATCCACCTGGCAGAAAATAGCCGTTGCAGGTTCGGTCAGGAGGAGGAGGAAACTCCAAGACACGTGTGGTGCGAATGTGAGGCTCTCTGCAGACTCAGGTATGCAAGGCTGGGGCTGGGAGAGACCAAACCCGGACCTACAAGGTACATGAAGGAGCCGGTAATCCATTTGTGGAGCCTGATTAGGAAGACCAGACTGAATGAGGTCCTCTAAGCATGGTTCGGAGTGCTACAATAAACCTGCATAGGTTGCAGTGGCAGAGGCGGGTATCAGCGCCAACTCCATTCAATTCTATTCTATTCTATCATTTACTTTTGTTAATACTTGCATATTTGATGTTTTTTGTTTTTTTTTTCAGATGTGCCTGTTATAAAAATCATTAAGAACCCTAAAAGTTTTGCATTTAAAGTTTTTATTAGTTCTCTAAATAAATGAAATAGGTGGGCTAAAAATATAATCAATAACTCCATATCTTCAATTGAAGCAGTAATGATCCATTAACCAAGCTGCGAAGACTAGCATTCACACACAATGTTTGTCTCACGGATTCTTCGAATTAACGAAATTTGACTATGCCAAGGGAGGAAGCAATTTCAATATAACTAGTGAATAAATATAAATAAATCCGTTATACTCTGTTCGAAATCTGGCTATTAGGTCATGCATTAACATACATTTATCCCCTTTTAACATTTACTTATGTTGCCAAGATAATTTATCACTTTCCATTATCATTAATAAATATATATTATATATTTATCATTACTCGTTCTGCCTATTTAAATGTAAAAACTATGAAATAATTCAATCCAAATTTAGTATAGACATGCGAAGCAATCGAAGCGTCCATTAATTTGCTGAAAATTGGGCTTTTTATATAAGTTTTTTTCCAAAATTAAGAATGCTAACATTTTGTCGAACTTTTCTTCTTTTGTTGTTTATTTCAGATATCTGCTTTTCAAGAATACGGTATGATAATTTTATACATGAAATTGAAAGAGCAGAAAATTCCAGTAAAACGCTAGAACAATTCGTTAGATATCTGAAACCAGCAAGTTATTTTAGCACATATAATGTAGTTTATTCTTCCAAGGAATACCGCTGCGTTTATTTGTATCGTATATATATGAAAATACCATTCACTGCAAGAGTTATCGTTGAAATGTTGCCATCAGAAGTTAATTCAATACTACACGATTTCATGGTCGATTCCGAAACAACAGAAACTATGATTTTCGTAAATAACATCGCGTCATTTAACGATACTTTTCATGCATTTCTGTTGTCGAAATTTTTTAAAAATAAAGGGACATTTAAAATTATATTTTGTAACGAGCCTAGTGTTGATACTGAATTATTGTACGAGTTAGCTAAACTGGTTTGGGCCAATGGAGTGCTAAATTTTGTGTTTCTCTATTATGACGGATTCGATGTTAGAGAAGCTCAATATAACCCTTTTACTGATGAATTGTTTACAATAAAGATAGCTGACGTAAGGGAAACTTATGATGAATATCCTGACAAACTGAAAAATATGAACGGCTATCCACTTAGAGTTTTAGGTAAGAAGTTCTTGAATTATGTAGTTGTCACACTAATTTTTGACCAATACTACTTGGTGGATTGCTACTGAGTGACTTGGCTTCTGCATCGCATTTGTTAGCTTAACTTTTAATTAGTAAATAGTACCGATTGCATTTTTGAAAGTTCCCACTTTGAAGCTTTCTTCTTTCCTATTTCAAATCAGTTTGCTTAAATTGCTTGAAGTACCTATGTAGAAGAGACGAATTCCAGACTTAGGCTAATAGATTGGACATTAATCCCACAATCCCACCATCCAATAATTGGCACTGAGATTTTCATCATATTCAAGCCATGGAGCCTATATAGTCCGGAGAGTAACAGGCCGATTGCCTTGACCAGACACCTCTGTAAGATAATGGATAGAATGGTGAATAACAGACTCAAGCGGTTTATCGAAAAACAACCTATTACTAGAGTAGATGGCATTCGAGCAAGACCGCTCTGTCACGGATTCATATGGTGGATTTCGAGATTGATATTCAAAACGCATTTAGATCTAAACACCACACCACTAATATTTTTCTGAATCCCTTACAAGCTTTTGACCTAGTTAGTAGAACTGGCATCCTAAAAATCTTATCTCGACTTAATATACACGGTAATCTTTTCCATTTCATCACAAACTTTTTATTGTCCAGATCATGCTCAGTTAGAGTCAGCATGCATTTGTCTTCCCATTTCCCTCATTCCAGTGGTGCCCCACAGAAATCGGTTATCAGCTCGATCTTTTTTCTGCTTGCCATTGAGATGAACGCCTATTACAAATTTTTTACTTACCTATTGTATTAGCGGCCTTTTTTTCAATACCTGTTCATTTCTGTTATCCGGATTCGCAGTAGCAGTGTGTTGACACCCTATTGTTATGTAATAAATGGGAAATGACCTACCTAGGCAGTTGCTTTATTCCATTTGTTCCATACCCAAATGTAACCCTAGTTATACGGAAATGAGCGTAGGTCAAAACACTTTCCGTTTCAAATTGCTAATTGAGAGTTCAATTTTAAGGGTGTATTTTTATATTAATTCAGTGGTTGATCCAAAGAGCTATTAATGCTAATTGCTAATAAGAAGAAACTAAGTAGCATTACTAACACTTATTCCGCTGTTATTTGCCTTTATCTGACTCCTCGAAGGTTAAATTCAATCTGGTAAAACGGTAAGATAAAGTCTACATATCATAATAATACAGATTGGCATTAGCACTGAGTTTCAATGGGAGGTTTATAATAATCTAAAGGATATACATCAGTTAGGTTTCGATAAATACAGGTACCCTAATCGTTATGAATTACAGCTAAACTTACTAGTTAGGTATTAATGTTAATCCGTAACCTGCAATTTAAGCATTAATAGTTTTTAGTACACCTTCCCTCACGACGGGCGACGAATTTCGAACAGAGTCCCCTTTTACAACAGGTAGTGCTCTTCCGGGCCCGAGTTGGAAAAAGGTACCGCTTTCTACGACGAAATGAGTTTTCTCTTGACTACTTATTTACTTTCCACGGGCCTTTGGTACTCAGAGACACTTTTCGCGAGCTGGCCAATGCTGTTTACCCGTTTGAGCAACGTAACTAGTTACCAAACGTGAAGATTGTTATCTGACTAGTTTTTTTAAGCAGCGTAACGTGCTGTTGCGCGTGAGAACTTTTTTCAGACTATCCCTTTCCCAAAGATTTTTAGCTTTTTATACCATCTTTCAAGGTTTGTTTTCTCCTCGAAAAATCTGGATTCAGCACCTGTCCAACTATTAAAATGTTTTTACTAAACACTCAAAATTGCCAAGTCACCGAAAATTTTAATGTGGCAATTAGCGTTTTAACATGTTTTGTAAATTCCAACCTTAGTTTTAGTACCGCCACGTGCTCTAAATTAGGATAATTAAAATTGGTTATTCGAGTTAACATGATTTTTGCATTCCAGTCCCAGGTCTTTGCTCGGTTAATATTCTGAATAGAAACGCCTCCTGGCCAAGGTTTTCTTTTTAGAGCAAAGTATTATGGGTCCTGACTTTGAAGCGTGCACTTTACTTTACTTTACTTTACTTTTCGTGTCCGGTTCAGACCCTCTTTTTCCAATAATTAGCGGCCGCGATGGTCTTGTCATTTCCAAGAAACAAGTCCTTTATCCTACAGGGTTCTCAAGCATAGGGCAGACCAAAAGATGATTCGGATCCTGAATTGCACCACAGTCGCATCCCATGTCCTCGTTGTCCGGGAGTAGCCCCCATCTCGCCATATTCGTTTTGCATCTCGGAACTCCAACTCTCATTCGATACAGAGTCCTCCACACAGGATAAGGGCATTGGCTTCCGGAAGCCAGTTCCTCTTTTACCATTTCTGCATTGTTCTGACCGAGTTCCTCCCTCCACCTCCCAACGCGATTTCCCTCCGGTAAACCCTCCAGTGCCTTGGTTCGAAAAATAAAACTTTTTCTAGACCTGAGACGTTTGTTCGCTGGTTGGTGGCCGTGCAGAGAGTGTCTTGGGCCGTATTGTTGCTTTTTTCCTTTCAATGTCGGCAGCAACCTCACGTCGAATATGAGGTGGGGCAAATCCAATTATAGGATAAACAGGGGTGGATTTAAGGCATCCAGTCACTCTCCGTGCGGTCTCATTGACGGCCGTGTCAACGTGTTTTGCATGTCTTGAAGCGTTCCAGACCAAAGCTGCATATTCGAAAGCTGTTGTACACAAGGCCAGCGCGGATGTTCTCAAGGTTTGTGGATCGGCTCCCAATATCTGTTTGTTAGTTTCCTAAGAATGTTGTTTCGAGCGCTTACTTTTGCATTTGTATTTATACAGTGCTGCTTGAAACTTCGTATACGGTCCAGTGAGACGCCTAGGTGTTTTGGTGTCTGGAAATGTTGCAACTGGGTTCCACGCCAAACAATATTCAACTCTCTCTTTGCCTGTTTGATGTGGAGATAAAAAGCACACACCTGCATCTTGCTAGGATTTGGTCTAAGATGAGGGTAGTAAGCAGACAGTTCCTCCAAAGCCTCTGACAATTTGGCCTCCACCTCCTCAAAGTTTTTGCCCCGAACAGCCACGGCCGTGTCGTCCGCATAGATAAACCGTCTAGTACCATCCGACATAGGTTGGTCATTGGTATATATATTATATAGTGATGGTGCCAGCACACTTCCCTGAGGCAGTCCGTTTTTCTGGTTTCTCCACCTGCTGTTTTTCCCCATCAGACTGACATGGAATCGTCTATTCTGGAGCAGAGTACCAATCATCCGTGTCAGGTGGAAGTCCTGTGTTACTTGATATACTTTCGTCAGCAGCTTTCTGTGATTTACTATATCATATGCTGCTGTGAGGTCAATAAATACCGCACCAGTGATCTGTCTTTCCTCCAAGCGATCCTCTATAAATTGAATTAGGTTTAGTATCTGTCCGCAGCAGGACTTGCCTGGTCGGAAACCGGCCTATTGTGGGATAAGTTTCTCCTATAGTGCAGCATTTATCCTATTAAGAATCAGCCTCTCGAACATCTTATAGAGATGGCACAGCAACGAGACAGGCCTGTAACTCTTTGGATCGTTGGAGTCTTTTCCTGGTATGAGCAACGCAATTACTCTTGTTTTTCTCCACATTTTTGGTATTCTAAGGCTAGTGTTACAAGTATTAAATAATTCCAGCAGCCACTGCAACGTTATTTAGCCAAAATTCTTGATCTCTTCAGTCCTGAAGTCGTCGATACCAGGTGCTTTATTAATCTTCATGTCATTCATGGCCGTATTGAGCTCGTATCTAGAAAAGGGTTCGCGGAGGTAGTAGTCCTCATTATTCACATCTCGGGTCAGTGGTTGTCGTGACTGCTTTCCCCTTATCTTGCCGTTCAATAGTAACTGTGTGGCTACCTGATCAGCAGTTACTTCGGTGAAACTTTCTTTTGGCTTCTTTGGGTCCCCACTGAGATTTTGAAGTTGGAAACTAGCCCTTCTGCTATTTGTTTTCATATCAAGGTTTTCCATCAAGTTACGCCACTTTAGCGTTCTACCCTCGACGATGGACAGCATGAGATCCTCACCTGCTTCAAATGTGTCTTCAGAACAGTTTCTGGTAACGATTGAGCAGCGGTTTAGTGTCTTTCGATAGGCCGGCTATGTATTGAGTTCTGCACCCTCTTGGTATATATTTACGTGATATTTTTCTTACCAGTTCATTGAATAATTCATAGTTTTCTGGTCGGAATGGTAGCTTTCTTACTTTGGCATCCAGCGTGCAACTAGTGGGAGATAGTTCTCGGAGTTAGTTCATCTAATTTCGCGTTATAATACAGTCGAAAAAAAAAAGTCAGCTGCGCTTCGAGCCTGATTTCTGATCTCGTGAACTTAAACACAATGCCATTTATTTGGATTATATTCTAATAGTAAGATGTCATTTTAGTGAATGTTTTCTCTTGGCGAACTAGTTCAAACTGGAGTTATTTTTGAATCAATTTAAAATAATTATAAAATAGTTGTTGTTGAAACAATTTAACCAGAATCAGTTACTAACTCCGGGTCATTACACCATCAACTCCATCTCACCCCACATTCTTCTTCATATTAAACTTAGGCTGTTCGCGGATAATTTTTAATCTATCACTCGCGTTCTGACTATGTCCATAGCTCGCTTATCCTGTAAACATGCCTCTATTACACGGCTATATGGTCCAATAATTGGGCACTCAACTTGTCTCCCACCAAATCTGCTGTCATGCATTTCTCTAGGAGCTGAGTACACCATAGGATGGCTTTTCTCTCACTAGGTTCCAACCATATTCCATGCGTAACATCCCACTGCTTTCTGAGGTTTCACTTCGACCCTCTTCTCAATTGGAGAATTCATATCGATAACCTAATTACTAAAGGCAAATGCTATCTGAACATCACTAGAATGCTTTCCGGCACCACTTGGGAGTCGGACAAAAATCTCTTCTTAGGACCCTCTCGGCCCTTATCCTATCCAAGATCGATTATGGCGCGGTCACTTATGAATTGGCTCCGTCATCTTATCTGGCCAGACTTGACTGCATACTTTATCGGGGTCGGAGACTCGCGCTAGAGGCTTTTCTCACCTCCCTTTTCTAACACATTTTCTCTCAACTTCTCTTTGCCTTCTAACAAATTCACCCATATACTCTTTTAGGAAGGGTGTGGGAACAAGATAAGCGCTCTTCGGACTAAACGTATTGAGACAAAGATGCCTAGATGCCTAGATATGAATCATGATATGTACATCTGCTTTATCGACTTTCAAAAGGCATTTGATAGAGTCCAACGCTCAAAACTCCTAGAGATACTAAAGAGAAAAAACATCGATAGCAAAGACATAGGAATAATATCCAATCTCTATTGGTACCAAACAGCACGAGTCAAAGTCGGAGAAGATCTGAGTGAGGAGATTAAGATATGTCGAGGTGTTAGACAGGGATGTGTATTGTCGCCTCTCTTATTCAATGTGTATAGTGAAGGCATCTTTCAAGAAGCGCTGTCAGGAGAATCCGGTGGTATTGTCATACACGGGGAAATAATTAACAACTTGCGATACGCAACCGTTATTATCGCCGACAGTCTGGAAGACCTACAACATCTGGTTGAGTTAACAAGCGTTTTCTGCAAGAGATATGGCTTAGATATGAACCTAAAGAAAACCAAAGTCATGGCAACTTCAAAAAACCAAAACACAAACCACAATAGACCATCTATAAATACTAATAACGACAACCTGGAATGGGTATCCTCCAACAAATATTTTGGCACATGGGTAACTGACACAGCAGAACACACAAAAGAAATCAAGTGTCGAATTGAAGTAGCTCGCAGCGCTTTCATAAAAATGAATAAAATACTCTGCAGCCGAGATATAACATTAGAACTGAGAACCAGAATGCTAAAATGCTATATATTCTCCATCCCTTGTATGGAATGGAAGCTTGGACACTTAAATCAGAAAACATCAAGAACATAGAAGCATTTGAAATATGTTGTTATAGGAAGATGCTGAGAATACCATGGGTTGACAAGGTTTCGAATGAGGAAGTACTACACCGAATGAATAAAGTCAAATAAATTAGTAACACCATAAAAAGGCGAAAACTAGAATATCTAGGACATGTTCTGAGAGGAGATAGATATAACATCCTTAAGCTAATTATTCAAGGCAAAATAAAAGGCAAAAGAACGATTGGCAGAAGAAGAATCTCTTGGCTGCACAACTTGAGGGAGTGGTTTGGTTGCGCGTCCGCAGAACTCTTCAGGCAGGCGATTGATAAGGTCCGGGTAGTGGTAATGATTTCCAATCTCCGATAGGAGCGGAATTTCAAGAAAAAGAAGAAGACTCTATGTAAATCACTCCCTATCCATGACCAGAGACAGAGCTTACAAGCAGACTCTCATTCTCTTCACCAAATATAATACGAATTAAATTGTATCCCTTTCCCCCTTGGAAGCTGCCCTCCTTACACATCGATATGCCTTGACCCGTCTCGATCACCTAGCATTCCACTGTCTTTTTTATGGCAGTGGCACACATACTAAAGGGAGATCCTATGGCGCTCGACAAGCGGTGTGTGTGCGAAGATGTTGATTGACACTGTTCTTGAATAGTTGTAGGTTGTAATTAGGGGAAAACAGATGTCCTGGGAGTTAGTTCCACAGTGATGCAGTGCGCCAGACAAAGGAGTTCTTGTAAAGCGATGTTCTAGGCGTTTCCAGTTGTACGACGTACTGGTGCGCTCTTGTCGTCTGTCGTGACTGTCTGACAGGCGCTGCTAGGGGCTGGATGAGGCGGGCCAGATCCTGGAAACATCCGCCGTGAAAGTATCTGTAAAACATGGACATCTCGGCCATATGTCTGCGGTGTTCCAGACTATCCAAATTCCGGATCAACTCCGGGTCGCCGACGAAACGCGCAGCTCTCTTCTGAATGGAATCCAGCAGCTTTAGGGTGTGCTTTGGTGCAGCAGCCCAGGTGTGTGAGCAATATTCTAAGCACGGTCTTATTTGCGCTTTGTAGAGCAACAACAACTGCTGCGGTGTATAGAGGTTTTTGTTGCGAAATAGCGCACCAAGCTTCTGGGAGGCTGATTTTGCGATGTTAGCAACGTGGTCATGCTGTTGACCGAGGCACCCAGTAGTCCGATTGACGACTACGAGGATGAAGGAATGGTCGATCCGGCCATAATGATTGCCGTATTGGTCCTCTTGGTAAACGTGGCTGCTTGGGTCTTTGCTGCATTGAACTGTACCAAATTGCTGTCGCCCCAAGTTTGAACTTTCTCCAGGTCTTGATTAATTGCTGTAATCTGCTCCTGTCTGCGGTGATAAGTCTCAGTCGCTGGTAAAGGTTTTTCTGATCTAAATTGGAAGACAAGTGTACTGTCATCTGCAAAACTGTAAACAGGATTAATGGTTTCGGTCAGCAGGTCATTAATATAGATGAGGAACAGAGTTGGTAAAAGTATTGCGCCCTGCGGCATGCCCGCGTTAATGGTGCATGTGTCTGAGATGTGTCCATCAACTGCAACGTGCAGAAATCGGTTCTTAAGGAAACTGGCAAGCCAGCTGCAAAGAGAGGCTGGCAGTCCGAAGGACGGCAGTTTGTTGAGCAAATCGTCATGCCAAACTCTGTCGAATGCCTTCGAAATATTCATATATATATCTCCTGTCGATCTCTCTTTGCGAAAGTCGTATTGATTATCGCTGATTATTCTGTTGTTCTCGAGATACTTGAGTAGTTGCTGATTGCCTACACGTTCCATGACATTGGGGGAAATTATTAGAATCAAGGCAATTGGGCGGTAGTTTGAGGGCGTGGTTTTCTTGCCTTTTTTGGAACAGGTTGCACTCAAGCGACTTTCTAAGAAGATGGGTAAATCCCTTTTCGGTAAGACACAGAGAAAAGTCTGGAAAAAACGGATGTTAGTTCGTTGGCGCAGTTCTTTAACATGATGGCAGGTATTTCGTCCGGTCCTGATGCCTTTTACGTATCTAGTTCTTTAAGGATTTTACTAATACCACGGTGATGAAACTTGACTTCTGCCATGGTAGTTGGTTCGATATGGTGGGGAGAGCCTGGCCTTGGGGGACGTCTAAGGTGGAATGCAATGAAAACATTTTGGCGAGCATGTTTGCTATTTCCTTGGCTGTAGTCGCGGTGATGCCACGTTCGTCTGTCAAAGGTGGGAGAGACGTTTTTGTAAAGTTATTACTTACTGTCATTGCTATCGATGAAAAATTTCTGGAGCCACTGGGGCATTGCAAAGTTTATTCCTGATCCTTTGATTGTGTTTGTCCTTAGTTTCGTCGATCACACGTTTGCATTCTTTTCTCGCTTCGACAAAATAATTGCGATTTTCAGATCACGAAAGAGATCTTAGACCTGTTAAGCCATAGGTATCCTGACTATCAGTGCCTCTCTATGAATGGCTCTAAGACATCCGAAAGCTGCGAATGCTCCTTTGCTCTCAATCCCATTTCCAACATTTTCTCTGCTGAATTATTCACATTATTTAAGGCACGAAGGTCATTTTAGCCTCCCTTCAGTCACCTCAAGTGGCTTATTGCTACAGACTCCCTAAGCTCCTCACGGAGCCATTGATGCGTTCCGCCCCAAGCACTCTCTTGTACTTGAGATTTACACACTGGTGGAGCGCATCTACATGAGGGGCGGCCGGTTGGGTTCCGGGATATGCCGAAATTCGGGGAAATGAGAAGATGTTCCATAAGATCTCCGATCACACTGTAGAAGAAAATCTCTGCCCCAAGATCCTCAAGCCCGCTCCATCATAACCTAGCCTGGGTGGACTGGCGTCTCATGGAAAAGGAAAATAAATTACACGACATAAAGCCCGACCTTTACTCACCTTCTCTCCCTGTGTGTGGTTATGACACGCATTAGGGTCGGCCACACCAGGCTGACTCATAGCTACCTACCCGCGGGGGCCACTCAGTCCTTATGCGAAATGAATACTCCCTTTACTCCTTATCATTGAATAAAATTACATGCATTATACTACTCTTATAACTTTACAACTAATAGATCTGTACAATTCAACACTCAATGATCCACTAACTGCAACTCGCGCTTTATATCCAGTCGTATGTATGTATCGGGAATATTTCGGAAGCGACCACACCTTCTCTATCATCCTCGGCCTTGGTCGTACTATACTCGTACATCAGGAAAATAACAGATCTATCAAGAATGTTCTCGGTAGGTGATGATTAATGCGGAAATAACATAGTTATTGGCACGTTACTTGTATAGGGTAGCTCAGAAACATACAGATGGTCGCGAGCCGTGACAATATGTTATTTTCTATTATTGTATCGAAATATAACTATAAAAGACAAAACTATTAGTAAAATTTGAGCAAAGTGTTAATTGATTTTTTTTTGTAGATTACCCAAACTTGGTCGAACCAGAAAATTTATTCTTTGATTTCGACTGGAATTTTCGACAAGCATTGAAAGGCAGCCTGAATGCTACGCTTATCTATCATAATCTTGCCATGCATGAAAGCAACACGCTCAATTTATTTTATAATGTAGCATTCTCCGACATCGACTTATGCATTAACACACAGGCAATAAATAGAATAAATATTCCCGAATTTTTTCAAGACAAAGTGGACCTCTCTTACCCCCATCTGATAAATAATTATGTCGTTCTAGTTCCTAAACCTAAGAAGCTAAGAAAATGGACCAATATACTTCTTAATTTTAACAAAAGTGTCATAGGTCTAATACTGTTTATGTGTTTCTTGTTAGCATCTCTAAACAAAATGTTGTCTTTGAATGCACGAAGAAGAAAACTTGACGTTGAATCCTTTATTTTTTCAGCACTGAAGGTGCCCATGGCAAGTTATGCTAATAACAAATCGATTATTAGAGCGAGTTGGCTCATATGTACGCTCTTTTTGGGAATATTATTTGAAAATGGATATTTGAAAATACTTTTAATTGATACTTACGAACCTGAACTTAGAACTATAGAAGATTTGAAGCAGTCGGGAATTAACGTCTATATATCAGAATTCAAGGGTTACAATCCTAAAAATACAAACTTCCCTTTACCTTATACCGTCGTTTCTAAAAATGAATGGAAAAACATGCTATTTGAAAACGATGGGAGAGCCGCATTTATTGGTACTTACTTAGAAAGCGAGACAGTTATAAAATATTTTGCCAATAAACACATTGTCTTTAAGTACAAATATCTACCAGAGATCGTAAAGCCGAAGTTTGGATGTTTTATTGTGAAGCAAAAATCGCCGTATTTAAAGAAAATTGGAACGCTGGCAGCTAAAGTAATAGAGTTTGGTATTTCTGATCAAATTTCAAAAAATGTTGAAGTTTTGGACGTCTCTGATATTAGAATGAATTTTGAGCATTTTATTGGCATATTTTTAATTTTAGCGTCTGGTCACATGATTGGTTTAACGGTTTTCGTTATTGAATTATATTGGCCATTCCTAATGAAATAAAAATAGGTACAGTAGTAATAAAGCAGTTTCAAATAAAACCTCTAAATTTTTAACAGTTTGTTTGTTTCGATAATATGTAGGTAGGTACTAATGCGCGACAAATTAGTACTCTTGTGGATATGTTCTGTAACTATTGTTGTATCGGATTCGTCTTTTTGTACTAATATTTTTTACCTTTCCTCCCACTTGAATTTTAAATCAATACTTCCAGGGTATACATTGGCCACAAGCACCGATCATTAACAAGAGACTGGAAGGGCCACTCTCAGTCCGCACTTTTGATGTATCGCTTACAAAGGCCGCCAGACTGTAGACGAGACGGGGTGAAACGTGGCACGAGGCCTGAGCGGTTAACCAGCATTTTCCCATGTTCCGCGACGGGGCAAGGAGGGAAATGCTGGGGGCGGGGCTTAGAGTGAACCTTCTAGTCTATTGTTAATGTTCGGTGCCACAAGTACCACTTAACTGACATCAACGAGGCTGAAAAGATATAAAAGGCCGAGGATAACCTACTACACTTATTGCATTAAAATCGATTCTGCAACTATTGATTGTAACAAGGGGCTCATGACCAAAATGTTGGGTAATGAAAAATCTAAGATATAATCGAATATATATCTAATTTTATCGCCAGAAATAGAAATAATATTCGAGGGATAACAAATATAATTGGACCGAAATTTACCAAATCCTTAGTGAATAAATTTTTCTTTCCTGACTGTCGATTGTCAATTCCTCAATTGATATTCGTCGATTGGTCCTATCTCAAAGAAGAACCCTTTAATTAAATAAATGCTCTGAGGGCATTGATTCGTAAACCTTCTTTTCTTGCTGAGCTCTTCTGGTAAAGAAAAAAAAAATCCCGATAGAAAAAAATGAAAACAGAAAAACTAAAAAAAAAATCCTTACCAAATATTAAAGTCAAAAGTAAGCTTAATTCCGTGTTCAAAAGTCACATTTGATAATCAGATTAGGCTCCCTTTCAAACTTCCTAATTCCGTTGCTAGAGAATATATACCATTTCAGTAGAAATTCTTGTCTCAGAATCCTTCCTAGTTCCGTTACCGTCTTCAAGCAACAAGCATTAAGAAAACACTTCGCATCTAATTAGTGTATTTATTTAATAGTTTAAGAAGTGTATTTATTTAATAGTTTCAGAAAATAATTTACTGTTTAAAGTTTAAGAAAATAATTTACTGTTTAAAGTTATCTGTAACTTGCTGGAGAATATATAACATTCCACTAGGAATTCTTGTCTTAGAATTCTTCCTAGTTCCGTTACTGTCTTCAAGCAATGTATTTCAGAGCATTTAATATTAAGAAAACACTTAGCTCCTAAGGAATGTATTTGTTTTATAATTTAATAAATTAATTTACGGTTTAAATTTATCTGTAACTTGCTGGAGAATATATAAGATTCCACTAGGAATTTTTATCCCAGAATCCTTCCTAGTTCCGAGACCGTCTTCAAGCAATTAATTTCAGATCATTTAATATTAAGAAAACACTTCGCATCTAATTAATGTATTTATTTTATAATTTAATAAACTATTTTATGGTTTAAATTTATCTGTAACTTGCTGAAGAATATATAACATTTCACCAGGAATTCTTGTCTCAAAACCCTTCCTAGTTCTGTCACTGTCTTCAAGCAATGAATTTCAGAACTTTTAATCTTAAAAAAACACTTGGTATCTAATTAATGTATTTATTTTATTATTTTATAAATAAAGTTACACTTTAAAGTTAGCTGTAACTTGCTGGAGCATATGCAGCATTCCACTAGGAATTATTGTCTCGGAATCCTTCCTAGTTCCGTTACCGTCTTCAAGCAATGAATTTGAGAGCATTTAATATTAATAAAAAAACACTTCACATTTAATTAATGTATTTATTTTATAATTTAATAAATTAATTTACGGTTTAAAGTTATCTGTAACTTACTGGAGAATATATAGCATTCCACTAGGAATTCTTGTCTCAAAATCCGTCCTAGTTCCGTTACCGTCTTCAAGCACTGAATTTCAGAGCAGAAAACACTTCGCATCTAATTAATGTATTTTGTTTTATAATTTAATAAATTAATTAACGGTTCAAAGTTATCTGTAACTTACTGGATAATATATAACATTCCACTAGGAATTCTTGCCTCAGAATCCGTCGTAGTTCCGTTACCGTCTTCATGCAATGAATTTCAGAGTATTTAATATTATGAAAACACTTCGCATCTAATTAATGTATTTATTTTATAATTTAATAAATTAATTTAGAGTTTCAAGTTATCTGCAACTTGCTGGAAAATATATAACATTCCACTAGTAATTCTTAACACAGAATCCTTCCTAGTTCCGTTACTCTCTTCAAGCAATGAATTTCAGAGCATTTATTATCAAGAAAACACTTCGAAACTAATTAATGTATTTATTTTATACTTTATTAAATTAATTTACTGTTTAAGTTATCTGTAACTTGCTGGAGAATATATAACACTCCACTAGGAATTATTGTCTCAGAGTCCTTCCTAGATCCGTTACCGTCTTCAAGCAATGAATCTCAGAGCAGTTAATATTAAAAAAGAAGAATATATAACATTCCACTAGGAATTCTTGTCTCAGAATCCTTCCTAGTTCCGTTAACGTCTTCAAGCAATGAATTTCTGAGCAGTTCATATTAAAAAAGAAGAA
>MU182363.1:273169-306574 GCA_016904865.1 Pissodes strobi | reverse complement strand
TTCCACTAGGAATTCTTGTCTCAGAATCCTTCCTAGTTCCGTTACCGCCTTCAAGCAATGAATTTGAGAGCATTTAGTATTAAGAAAACACTTTGCATCTAATTAATGGATTTATTTTATAATTTAATAAATAACTTTGCGGTTTAAAGTTATCTGTAACTTACTGGATAATATATAACATTCCACTAGGATCTCTTGTCTCAGAATCCTTCCCAGCTTTGTTACTCTCTTCCCCAGCAATGAATTTCAGAGCATTTAATATAAAGAAAACACTTCGCATCTAATTAATATATTTTATTTTATAATTTAATAAATTAATTTACGGTTTAAAGTTATCTGTAACTTGCTGGAGAATATACAACATTCCACTAGGGTTGTCTCTTGGTACCTGAAAATAATAATGTTACATTTTTTAAAGGGAAATCGTATGGGACAAAGTTAGTCCATGCCAGTTTGTTATATGACTCCAAAGACTAAACTTTATTGGGCATTTTTTAACGCGAGCTGAATAAAATTTTGACCCCATATTAGCCCAAAATGGAATTATGTGTGAAATTTTGATAAATTGCAAATTTTGTTCAAATGAGCTTAGTTTGATCTCTGATTATAAATGTTATTTTCGTTCAATCATATGTTTACTCGTAAAAATAATGGATGCATACCATATGTCCTGCACGAAGTACCCAGTAAAACGCTAGATTTCCCGCCTTCTTTACAAAACCTTCATAAGTACCATTCACTGAAAAACCTTTTTTCGTGGCTTCAGTCCAGCTATCAGATCCTTTGAAATTTAACCTATCCACCCAGCTTATGGTGCCTAAAAAATTTCGATTAGTGCAAAGTTCAAAATATTTCTTCGAATATGTCATACGAGAACTGATTAGTCATTTAGACAGATGGTGTCGCGACCTGCTTTTGTTTGTCAGATTTTTTATATGTCGTCCCTTGCGAGCGGAAGCAAGGAAGGATATATGTTTAAATATTTAGGACCCTGCGAGCGGTATCAAGGCCTTAATAGGAATTGGTAATGATAATATTATTCATTTAAAAGCAGGCGACAAGAGTAAATATTGTGGGTAAGCCTTGCGTTTTTAAAGATAGCGTAATTCTGCCTGCATTGTATGGTGGAAAAGAAAGAGGTTTAGTTAAATTAAATAAATCTAATATATTAACAAATTACCCATAAGGCTTTGGTAGCCGTATCGACTTCATATAACATGTACAATGGTACAGAAGTCTGGGTTATATACAAATGTACAGAATTGGTGACAATTGGAATAGCAATACTAATACGAAACATGAAATCAATACAACTTACATTAAATATGTAATTCAATTCGATAATATATTATAATATAATAGGGTGTCGGGCACAAAATCAAAATATATGTAATTATAATGGTTTACATAGGAATACATACAGAAGTTCAATGGTAGATTATAAAATACTGGATAGGGCACAAAACAATATTTAGGTATAGATATATATGCGACACTTCAATCATACCATGGATTACTTACTATACTGTGCACAAAATCATTAGCTATATATCGGATAAATCAATAACGTTTTCTTGAAACAGCTTATAATGAACAGCATTACTATGTGTATATTTCGGTAAATTACTCTGGAAAGTAATATAAGTTGTAGCGTCCCTGTATATTTATATATCTGTATTTATTTCTCTAGTCAATGAAATTGTATGAAATCTACTACAGGCTACAGTATTCCTTTATATATTTATATTTATATATCTAGCTTTATCGAATACAAGTCACTGAAATAATATGTATTACTTGGTGAGGGTACCTTAAATATCTATTGATATATTTACTACAGTTCCTGAAATACTAAGGAATATTTAATTATTCCTTGAATCAATGTTAATATAATACATAACAGTTCAATAAAATGTTCTAAAATACGCTGGTGAATTATATAGTCTATAAAGTCACTGAATTACTATTATTTCTTTCTATTAATTTATACACTGGATAACTTACTCATGTTTTGAGTTCGCACTGTTTATCTAACACTGTTCCTACCCCTAATTTAATAGATCAAGGTTTATTTTAGCCTTTTAATCGTATCACCCTGATTCGGTAGTTTTAGAAAGAAACGTTCACCCTTTTATGCTTTCGTTGGAAGCGTCGTTTCTTAGACGACTTAATTTAAGATATTTAATTAGATTAATATTACTTTTCACTTCGATTACTTTAAAACTCGATATTTACTGTACTTAATTGAGGTATGTTCACTGAGAATGCAGAAAGAATATATATATTTATGCTTTAAGCTTGATTTAGAATATTATTAACTTGAATTTTACTTTATTCTTTAAACCAGCAGAATTTAACTGCATTTTGGGGTAAGACTTTAGAATTTTACCAGAGAGAGACTGGTGTAGAACTTCTTACTGGTGCACTGGTAGAGAGTGTGTATTTTGGGCTGTGTAGACGAATTTATATGCTCGGTCCCTCCACGCCTAGGACCCGACTCTGGAATTATCCGGAATCGTAGTTAAAGCGCGTGCCTAGATCGAGCTCACGAGATGGAAGCATCTCCTTTTATGGTAATATCTGTTCCCGATGTTCGTCGTACGAGAAGTTCTTATTAATTTCTGCGATTCTTTTAATGCTTGAATTTAAATAACATAAGCTGCGTGTTATAATATTTAAAACAAACGAAAATTCGTTTTGTTGCAATGGAAATGAATGGTTATCATTGAAAAATTAACTATTTATTGATATTATAAGTAGGTTGCGCCAGCAAGGATAGAACTCAAAGCACTAGGATGATGCATCCAAGTAGTCCGAATGCAGTCCATCCTGTGCCTATTCTGAGCCTTCATAGGTCTTGTATTAACTTCACCTCACAGCTTGATTTCATGGTTCAAGTATTTATAATTAAATATTTTTTGCTTTTGACATCCTCCGGTTTTTAGCGTAATGTTTAGATCTATCTTCATAGAAGCTAATCATTAAGTTTGTCTGCAATTAATACGATGCCATCTGTGAATCGGAAGAAATAAAGTTGCTTACCACTGATGTTTAAGCCTTTGGTTTCTCAGTTATACATTCTAAAGCATCATAATATTCTCTCATTTTTGAGAAACGTCTTAGGAAGATTGTGTCGTCTTGCTGGATCTCCCTCTCTATTTACTAGTTGATACATGAAAGATGAATAATTTTACTATGATGCACGCATATTTTTGATAAGTTCTGCATAGCTATAGTCTATCCACGTTCTTCTAAGACTGCCATTATTGATGCTGTCGAAGGCTTTCTGAAGAATACCAAATACTAGTCCTAAGACCCTGTTATGTTTTAAAGGTTTCACTATAAGAGACTTCATTGCTTGCAAATGGTCGCTTCTTCCATAGCCACATCTGAAACTGGCATGTTCGTAAAGCTGGTAAGAATAAAATTTTGCTACTACATTTCGCAAATATTTTGCTGAATAGTTCGCCTAGAGTCATCGGCATCCGGGAAAGCTTCCCACTAGGAAAGCACGCAGCAATGTTCCGAGCAGAGGTGTTAATGGTTACACTAATGAACGAGGCCAGAGAAAGAAAATAAGAGGCACTAGTAATCTACTCTCATAGTCAAGCCATACTCGGAGCGATCTATGTACTAACTCTAAATATCAAACTTTCAAGGGGACAAGGCCGAGAACTTCATTGCTGAGCCTGAAAAAAACAGAAGGGAATAGGTCCTGATCAGAGATAGGCGGTGTCTGAGCATCCGGAGAAGGGGTCTAAGAACAGACGTGAGCCTGGTAGGCCTTGAAGAGAGCACTATCTGTCGGAAGTGCGGGAGGAGCATGAAACCTCTCTCCATTGCCTGAACAGCTGCGCAGCCTTTGCAAGAACAAGACGGGGAGACTGTGTACCTGTCATGGAGGGATATCCTAACCCCCATCAGGAGGACACAAATACTAGAGTGGACTAGAGGTCGTGCGGTTGCTTGAGAGGAGATCTGGGGTATGTTTCTAGGGCTCTTTGGGCCTAGCATTGAGGCCCTTTGGCATCTTTTCAGATACTACTACACGTACTGAGGATAATACTAGTATCTACTATGGTTTTCAGTAATATTCCAGAACTTAATGGTTACAAGAACAACCCGACTACCGCCAGGTGTATTATAGATATTGTATATCCCGAATTATTTATGGATAAAAGGTGCAGCACCGTCTGATCGTCCCTCTATCAAAACCGAGGAGCTTTAAGTTGTATGTATGATTGATATTTTATATAGAAGGTACTTTTAGACGCATTTTAGACATACACTTTAGCTTCGCTTAGAACCTCACAGCGATGATTCTATGCAGATTAAAATCTTTCCTGATTTGAAGAGGCATATTATTCTCGTCTTCCTCAAAACATGAACGAGTGGGGTGGTATTATGAGAAGAAAAGTTATTGGGCTATTCTATGTTCATGGAGATCTTAACGAGCCATTGAAACAAGCTTTTGTGTCTGCAATTTTAGCTGTTGTCGAAAAAGGCGATTATGGCTCTAATTTAGGTCTTTCAGAGAGATGCATCTCTCACTAGCTCTTATTTCCCTATTAAACATTTGTTTGTACCAAACATCCTGGATGCTGGATTGGATGCCATGGAGTGATTGTATTGCCATCACGTTATCGAGATCTCCCTCCACTTGATTTCTTCTGGAGGAAGTAGTCCAAATAATTCATAATAATGAAAATAATAGCACTAGTAGTCAAAATTACAGATTATCGAATTTACCTACCGTGTACATGCTATGATAAATTTGTTACTAATAATAGCCTTGTTCTCACGATACCTACATTAGCTTTGAGAAAGATAAAACATATTACTTAGATGGTTTATATCGATAAATGATGTTAACAGAAAATAATACTGTTTTATGTTTGTCACTTACCTGGAGTATCAACAATTAGATCAAGTTGTCCATTGTACACAGCCACCGTAATATCTGTCTCATTTAACAGTCTCTCAACAATATCTGTTACTGGTTTCATAAAGTCTGTGTATAAAGAAGCAAATACTGATCCTTCTTGTGTACCCCAA
Organism: Pissodes strobi; assembly: GCA_016904865.1. Lineage (NCBI taxonomy): Eukaryota > Metazoa > Arthropoda > Insecta > Coleoptera > Curculionidae > Pissodes > Pissodes strobi. The sequence continues at coordinate 301,519 of MU182363.1, read as the reverse complement.
TTATAGGTCAAGTTTAGAGCCGGTTTAACTTGGTTGTTCATTAGGTCATATTCATCCCTCAGCACTGATTTCCTTGAAACTAATACATAGAAAAAATATGGGGTAAGATGCGAAAGTATAGGCGAACTTTGTGCCTAACAAATTTCGAATTCAAATTCAGATATAACTATATAGAAAACATTTAGAACGTTAATGATAAACTAAAGAGGTATTAATTGGCCAATGGATAAACAAATAAAATAGAAGCAACCAAATGGTAACATAAGTAACAAACAGTATTGATAAAGATTTTAAAAATACCTAAAAACGGTTAAAATATAAAATTAGGACAAACCATGGTGTTGACAATTACATTAACCTTCCATCTTTTCTTGGAGGATTAGCTGAATGGGTTATATTTGTGTTGTATCAGTCAGCGTCCAGGACAACCCATTAATGAATTAAATAATTTTAAATGAGAGGGCGGGGGATGCTTTGCCAGTAGGCCACCAGTCTGGACCCCTTGTAGCCCGGCCTTCCTAGCGAAGCTGGATCATTCTTATGTCCTCCAGGTTCAGCACGCAGCTTCCATCTACATTTCGGATCTGCTATTCAAGCAACAGTGCCCTGTGAAGAACCCCGTCACAACCTTCATATCTCCACCTTCAGGGCCAGAAAGGCCCTCACCTTACAAGGCGCTGGGTCTTCCAAGAGAATCCCAGCCTGCCTCATTCCTGGAGTAATCCGCCATAGATCTTTGGCTTGGTCATACATTGCGTTCCTTAGGATGGAGGCAACCATACTGAATATCTAGGCTGAATATTTTGAAAAGACTCCAGCCGAATGAGGGTGAAGACATTCCAAGAAGAAAGTAAAGTCAGACTCGCTGCTCCAAAAGAGATTGAAAGACAACAGTAACTTAAATTGGTAAAGAAACTGACTGCCTGAAAAAGCTTCGACTTAAGGTGTGAAGATAATATCAATTTGTTAGCCCCTCTAAGAAATGAAGAAGAACTAGATAATGCAGCGGCATCATTGGCTAATGATATCCAATAAGCTACATGACATTATTCCAAGAACAAAAGGTGGCAACTACCCCAAAGAAATTACAATCCTTATTTCTGAAAAAAAGAGGCTTAGAAGAATCTGGCATCAAGCTAGATCACCAGTTGATAAACCTATACTAAGCTCAAAAGAGAGACTAAAAGACCAATTCTTCATAATGCACTAATTAAAAGACCAGACAGTACAAAAAGATAACAGATACGCTGACTATCTTCCAAAGACCTTTCAGCCGAATGATGGTGAAGACATTCTCGAATTGGAAAATCTTATCCAAGAAGAACGTGAAGTCAGACCTGTTACTCCAAAAGAAGTTAAAGAAAACATTATCCTAGATTGGTATCTGACTGATTGGAAAATCTTCGGATTAAAGCATGAAGAAAATATCAGCTTGTCAGCCTTCCTAAGAAATAAAGAAGAACTAGATAATGCAGTGGAATCATTGGTTAATGCTATTGAATAAGACTCGAGGGATAATACTCAAGACATTATTCCAAGGATCAAAGGTAACAATTACCCCAACGAAATTAGAGCACATATTTCCGAAAAAAGAGGGCTTAGAAGAGTCTGGCATCAAACTAGATCACCAGCCGATCAAGCTATACTAAAGCATCATACAGCGCAAAAGAGAGATTAAAATAACCCATCCTGTATAATCCGCTAATTAAAAAGCCAGATGGTACAAAAAGCCACAAATCAGCTGAATATCTTAAAGAGACCTTTCAGCCGAATGATGATAAACACATTCTCGACTTGGAGAATCTTAGCCAAAAAGATGGTGAAGGCAGAACCGCTACTCCAAAAGAAATTAAAGAAAACATTAGTCTATAGTGGTAAAGAAACTGACTGATTGAAAAAGCTTCGGATTATGAAGAGAATGTCAATTTGTCGGCCTTCCTAAGATATGAAGAACAACATGATAATGCAGTGGAATCATTGGTTAATGCTACTGAATAAGACTCGAGGGATAATACTTCAGACATTATTCCAAGAATCAAAGGTAACAACTACCCCAAAGAAAGTGTGGAGTCCTTATTTCTGAAAAAAGAACACCTAGAAGAATCTGACATCAAACTAGGTCACGAGTCAAATTTGACCATCTTACTTCGCTACAGCCGAGGCAGTGAGACGAGTTTCTAAGCCAATCCCGAAATATCCTTATCAAATTTTAGTTTGTTACCAATAAACAGGCTCAGAGATTTACAGAAGAATCCGTTCCTCAGGAACTGGCATACCATCCGATTAGTATTAATTTTTATGCTTAAGTTGTCCGCTTTAAACTTATTGCAGACGATCGTTGTATTATTTTCAAGAAGGAAGTTAATCTGCCGTTTAATGGTTAGTGAACTAAACTTATTCACGTATAGTGTATAGGAGATATAATATTTAATTTGAAAGAGATCTCCGAGGATTGTGTGACGATGATTTCTGCATATGGTAAAATGACTACAAGCAATTGAATGAGGCTCCTCTACAGAATCAAATGCGTCTACAAAATCAGAGAGCACTACCTCACATAGGGAGATTCGTTTTTTCTGTCTCAAATCCATATTGGCTATTGCTCATTCGTTCCTTTAACAACATCGAAAACTTCTTTTCTTTGTCTACTCCATCTGAAATTTTAACCAATTTTTTCGCTGTTGCTCGATTAGAAGGAATAATTGCATTTACTTTATTCTGACAATGACAAGTGACCAATAAAAAGAGGTATTTGTATTCTAACTTACCTCCAGGTTTATGAGAAGTGCGTCTGGATCCTAAGCCATTTTTGGTCAAAACATTGTAGAAATCAACACCGTTAGCGTATAGGTCTACGGCCCCTTCCAAATCACCCCAAGCATCAGTTGCCTGGTCCCACTGCCCGTTATCTACAAGAGTCTTTAGTTTTAGTGCTTCTGCATTTAAATTGTTATATTGCCGAGTATCTAAAAAGCCCTAAAATTAATAATACTATATTTGCTACTACAATATTAATATTAAGGGAATAAGTAAATGGCAAACTAATCATCTATCTGATTAGGTTAGATTCGGTTAGCTCTGGCATGAATGGGATGATGATGCGGTCAAACCAGGGCTTACTATTATTATAGTTAATCCCAACTACCGTTCACCAACCAATCCAGTTTTGATGCCTTCCTTGGGATAAATTATTATAAGTACTTACCAAATGGTATAAGTATGGTGCCCATGTAAGGCAAGAGTCAACAGGGGAAATCCAAGAATCGCCAAGTCCCACTCCTTTGAAGTTGCTGTTAATCGTCCCATCTTGAATGGCCTAATATAAAAATAATTACTCTATTAGACTATATAAAAACTGCACTAGCTCACTGCTAGGCGCAGTAGGAACCCTTTCTGGTATCAAAATGGTAATCTGCCTAATAAATATACTGATAAAAATTTATACCAACCCGATGCAGATTAAGTGCTATTTCCGCTGTCATTTTTCCTCCATACGATTCGCAAAATATATAAAGAGGAACATCTTCGAATTGGGGCAAATCCTTGTAGAATCCTCGCAAAAGCTCGACGAAATCATCTGCAATTTGTTGATTGGTCGTTGTGAATTCGTCTGAATCTACATAACTGAATCCTGTACCCACAGGATTGTCTACAAACAAAACGTTGGCGTGATGCACCCAAGATGTATTTCTTGGGTTTAGGTTTGCATCTAATGGGCCGAGTTCTTCGAAGTTTCCGTACCTGTTTAGAAATAATTCTGTTGGTTAATATAGTTTTGTAAACTTTGAAGGAAATACGAGGGTATCTAACAGATGATTATTCAGACTTTTTTCGGGTGTTTCCTCCCTCACTTAAATCCATGACTATGTGTCATGCCAATTTGATGATGATTACCTATCAACAACAAATCTGATAAATTGCAAAATTGACGTAGACCCTATTAAGTAGCAAGACATTACTTACTGAGTTGATGAAGAGCCAGGTCCTCCTTGTAGCCAAATAAGTAAAGGTTTTTCCGTAGGTTTAGTGGTTGCGGTAGTGTAATGTAGCCACCAAAACATGTGAGCACCTTCACGTACTGTCACGTAGCCCCATTCTTGTTCTGTTGGTCCGAAGCCTTGGCGACCTATGGAAAAATATTATTTAAAATTAATTCTTGTAAAATTTGTTATTTTCCTAGTCAAAGTATTTTAATAATCAATCACACCTTTAAAAGCCTTGGATAAGAGCATTATTGATAAAATTACAATCCTAATCTGTCCTTTTTTAGATACCCTCTAATTTTTGTTTGAAGGACTCATTTCCTCTAAACAAATCTTAACTTTCGATGAGTATACTTATCTTATATTAATGATAATACTTATATCGTGTTTTCATTACGTAAATGGAATCGATATATTATTATTGCTGTATTAATCATCTTTTATAGGAAGGGAAAACTTATTTCAGGTGGTAAAGATAAGTATGTAATGGCTCAAGCTTAAGCAAACTGTACCCTGGATCTGATAGGATTTGATTACATCTATGGGAACACAAGTTTGACTAATTTAATCAGAAAATTGTAGCTATCTAAATGTGGAGATACTAGGAGAGTTTGTTAGTGCTTCGCTTCGAGTCTTAACATACTTTACGTTTGATCTTTCTCGGTATTGATCATGAAATCATTGCGTTTCTTCCCCACACAAAACATCTAATCTAGCATTTACCAGTAGACTTTTGCTAATTCTTAAATTATTAGGAACTTAATCTAGGAAATAGATTAAATTGTATATTGTATTGTTTATTGCAAGATAGGCAACTCTAATACAATACAATGCAATGCAATATTAGGTACAAATAAATTCTAAACTAAATGATGATAAGTGTTTAAGTACCCACACACTAATACTAAGAAAATTAATGTAAGTTTACATTAAAAACAAAATCATGTGGACCACTATGTCAAGAAGCCACTGAGCTCTTTTTTGGAGGTGCAGTGACTTAGACTTTTTAACTTTCATTGGGAGCGACAAATATTTTTTTAATCTTAATTGGTGTTTTGGCACTTATATAAAATCAGTCATTCAATTATTAAGGTATTGTGGAATGCATAGAATTGTTTGATAAAATTCTTTTATTGGAGCAACATACGACGTGGATTTTTGTTAAAAGCCTTTTTAAATTCACGGGGGCCATGGGAACAACGCCAGCAACAGCATTACATATCCTGCTGGGCCTTCCAGAGATGAAATAGTCGGATATCGAAGACTTTCCCTAAAAGGCGATGGAGAAATAAACTGGTTCCCATACAGAGTCATGGTACCCGGAGCTTGAAGAGAGCATAATCATACCGACAAAGAGGCAATGGGAACGTCCGCGGGATAAGTTTGCCGGAGATGGTGTTCATATGTTACATCGATGGCTCACGACTAAAAGGACAATTGCCTCTCGGAGCAGAGGTTTTCTCGGGGACTAGTGACACCCGGGAAAGCTTAAAAGCACGCAGAGGTGTACACAATCTTGATGGTCCGGAACAATAGACGAGGTCAAACAAAGGACTGAAAGGGAAATAGTGCTCTGATATCTAAGCTACACTAGAGGTGATATGTGCACCTAGTGCTAACTCTACATTGGTCCAGGAATTCGGAGATGTCTTTATAGCGCTGCTGACTTAGAGCAAGAGGGTGAAGCTGATGTGACTTCTGGAATAGAGCGGGGTGGTGAAGAATGAGATGGCAGATGAACGCCTTTTTACACTTTTCAACTGCCCAGATAAGAGCGGCAATTAGAGAAAGAACGAATCAAGCCCTCTCAAGAGAGTGTATCGCCGAGCTTAGAGGAGAGTGCTACCTGTCGGGGGTACGCGTGGAGGAGGATGACACCTACCGCGATAGGGTTGTTCGGTTGTTCCTGTACAACACTAATCTCACTCCCGAAAAAAAGTAGGTAGAACTGTTGCTACTGTTCCTGAGGATTGGATTTGGACCAGAAGAATCTTAAATAAAAAAGAGTTTAGTAATACGATGTATCTTCAAAATATGAAGAGCACTGTATCGGATGTGGTGGACCATATGAAACCCTAGCGGAAGAGAAGATTAAGTGAGTTCACTATGCAAAAAGCTTGATTCCATCAGAGGTATGTGATATGTGTCATTAGTTTCCTAGTGAAAAAAAATTACATTTTATTATGTGATATAGAAGCATCAGTTTCTTAACTTTAAAGCATCTCAGTTTACCATTCGTGCTGGGAAAGATGACAAAGTACATTCTAGAAATAGGTTTTAGTTTTTGCCTAGTATGCCTAATTTTGTGATAAGTATATTTCAGTATCATTTCTAAATGATTTTTTTACCTGATCTTCTAATGCTGTCTTTATCGCACAATAGCAAATTACACTGCAAGACCGTTATATGGAAATTTACGTGCGAGCACGTAAGGTTCGGATAACGTCGAGCATTATACAACGTTTTACTGTGTTTTAAATCGTTAAATATTTCTTCAAAAAAACTTGAATTAAAGTATAGTAGAATTATGACAATATTATCTTTTATTTTAAATGTTCCAACGACAACACAATGTTTCCAACATAATTTCATGAATCGCTAAAAATAAATAACGGGCTAGCCCGTTCTAATTTATATGAGCTAGACCGTTATGATACTATTATAACGATACAAATTCTTAAAGGGCTAGCTCGTTACATTTTTTACAGGCTAGCCCGTTATGACACGTTTTCCTATTACAGGTAGATAAAAACTCTGGACGGGCTAGCCCATTATATTTTTACGGGCTAGCCCCTTATGACACTGTACTATTAGCGAGCAGTAAAAATTCTTATCGGGCTAGCCCGTTAAATTTTTTATGGGTTAACCCGCTATGACACTTTTTACTATTAGGGATCGAAAAAAATTATTAACGGGCCCGTTATGACACTCGATTTAGTCGTTATTTGAGTTTACTCAAACAACGGTTTAGTATTAGGGATCGCGAAGAATTTATTAATCATTTTCATTTTTAGAGCTCGTTCTTGACAGAGGGGGCAGATTTGTTCCTCGAAACGTCCAGCTTTTCACTTAGGTCTTTCAGCTTCGTTATGGTCCCTAAATTGACACTTGTACCATATACGCCCCGGGGCCAGAGCCGAAGCGGCGTTATTCCAAAAACATACAACTGAGATGGAGTAATGGAATAGGCAACATTTTGTTTGATAAAAATTCTTAAAGGGCTAGCCTGTTATATTTTTACGAGCAAGTCCCTTATAACACTCTTTACTATTAGTAAGGTAAAAAGTCTTAACGGGTTAGCCCCTTAGGACATTTTACTGTTAGGGATATCATGACCCTCGTCACTATTAGAGATTGGTAAAAATTCTTAGCGGCCAAGCCCGTTATATTTTTATAGGCTAGCCCGCTATGACACACTTTACTATGAGGGATCGGTAAAGATTCTTAACGGGATAGCCTGCTATGACGCTCGATTTAGTATTAAGGATCGGGCAAAAATTTTAACGGGCTAACATGTTATATTTTTGCGACCGATAAAAATTCTGAACCATCCAGCCCGTTATACTGTTTACTATTAGAGATTGGTAACAAATTTTAACAGGAAAGCCCGTTTTATTTTTATATGCTAGCCCGTTATGACACTTTTTACTATTAGGGATCGGTAAAGATTCTTAACGGGGTAGCTCGTTATGACACTCGATTTAGTATTAAAGATCTCGAAAAATTCATAACGGGTAAGCATATTATATTTTTTCAATAAAGCCCTCTATGATTTTCTTTACTGTTAGGAAGCGGTAAAAATTCTTAAGGGGGCTAGCCCGCTATGACACTTTTTACTATTAGGGATCGGTAAAGATTCTTAAGGGGCTAGCTCGTTATGACACTCGATGTAATATTAAGGATCGCTAAAAATACTGAACGGGCTAGCCTGTTTTTACTAGCAAGTCCCTTATGACGCTCTTTACTAATAGGGACCAGTAAAATTGTTAATTAGCGACCCGTAAAATAATTACAGAACTAGAATTACTAGAACGGGCTAGTCCGCTACGAACATCTTCACCATGTCGTAGATTCGATCTTGGTCGATTTTTTATACAAACAAAGACTGCACATGGGCAGTATAAATTACCATAGGGGCTAGTTCTAAAGCGAATTTGAAAATAAAACAAAAACCCTTAGCATTATATGAGTTTTTTACTATGTTATTTTACTTGAAAGCAACTTAAAGCTCGTAACTAAACAAATATAAACATTTAAAGTATTTAATTATGACGATGCTTGAATATAGACAATTTGTGTTGGTGCTAGGTATCGACTTCACACAATATCAGAATAACAATACTTATAAAGACTAAAAAACTGCATAAATAATTATATTCCTAACGAAGTATACGGTTATAAATCCAACCTTGCAGCTAAACACAGTTAAATGTTTGTTAAAGTTCCTACAGAACCACTCAGTGTGAGTTTGATTAAGTGAGATAACAATGAGATGAAATACAGTAATATACAAGTAATACTAAAAGGATAAATATTACCTTAATGGCCACAATAAGCTACTATATTCACCAATTGACGAGCAACGTTCAATTGTTGAGCAATTTATCTTCCAACACAGGGAAAGTCACTTAAATCACTTACTAAGTCACTCCTTAGCTTTTATATTATACAATGTACTTCAACTTCTTGCAATTAAGAATCAAGTTGGAGTGAATTGAAAATATGCAGTGGTATGCATAAATAACTTAGGTTGGTCGCGCAATGGCGCCGAGAGTTTATTTTACCTTGCAGAGTAAATCGCAATGGAAAACATCACACTGTATGAGTGTTTAAAAGAAAACTTCAATTTAGGAGGAGAGCATGGCAGGGATGCTTTTGTAGAAATGCGGTTTTAATACACGCAACAAAATGGATTATAAAACACGCTATGCTGGAACGCATAGGTAGGCTACACTCCGAGAAAAGGAAATAGCACTTATGGGAAACTTTATATTATAATAACGCAGAGAGAATATTGGCCGAGTGCCAAACACGCCGTTTATCTTTGGGCTTTTGAGAGAGAGACTGTAAACGAGTGAGTTTACTTACGTGGCCGAGTGCCGCAGAGAACGCTTACTATAGCGTCTTACTAGTGAGAGAATCAGAGAACAACTTCCATGGCCGAGTGCCACGGGGAGCGCGGACTATCGCGACTTATTAGGGAGAGAATCGGGGAACAAGTCTCTTCAAGAAGGTGAGGACGCGTCCTCTCTTTCTTGACGCGTGAACTTACCCCCACTCCTAAAATATCTTTTTCGTAGAAGGCAACTATGGTAAATATAGAGACGTTATACAAAAACTTAACATCACCGGTTGTCTAAATAAAAATTATGAATTTTAACACAAACCTGGTCGAAATCTGCTGACTAGTTTTTATGGAAATGGAAATAGCCTTCCTTATCCTTATCAAAAACTATTTTGGTAGGAGATTTTAACATCAATTTTAATGATAAAGGTTTTGTTAACACTACGCTGTTTACCAACCTATTTATTAGTTATGGTGGTTTATATATGCATGATGATGAGCCGACTCGGATCACGAACAATTCTTCAACTTTAATCGATTATTTTTGTTCAATTTATAACAAGGTATCCTGCTCAATTTTAAATGCGGGATTCACGGATCACGAGGCGGTAAAATGCATTATTGACTGCAAAGTTCCGGTTCCGAGGCGGGCCTCCAGGCGTATTCCCGGTAGAATTTTCAGTACGGTGAATTTTGACAAATTCCATTCTTTATGTCTTCGTGTAGACTGGCAAAACATGGATACTGTAGATCCAATTGCCACTTTTATAATATTTTAGTTAATTTATTCAATCAAGTATTTCCTCTGCAGTTGATAAGAAAAAAGAGTACAAGGCAAAAAACCTGGTTGACTAAAGGTCTTAAGATTTCGGGAAAAAACCTTCGATCACTGAATTAACTAAGAAAATTCAGCACTGACCAGAGCTTTATAAATTATTGTAATAAATACCGTAACATCTATGGAAGACTCCTTGAGTCTGCTAAAAATGTATCCCACACCAATAATGAGAGTCTGGCGAAAAATAAACGGAAGGAAAGTTGGTCAATTAGTAATGACTTTCGCAACCTCTCTACACATTACAGCCCTGAGATTGGTCCGGAGCACCTAAATAAATTTTATTGCAGCGTAGCAAAAAATCTAACTGAAAATCTCATATCTAGCACTGATGCTCTGTATTACCTTAGAGATGTTCCTCACACTGGCTCTTTTGGTTTCTTCGAAACGGACAGACGGGAAGTGTTTGAGACCATTTCTGAGTTGAGGAACAGAAGTAGTAGTGGTGAGGATAAAATATCTGCTGAGGTCCTCCTGCGGCTGCCTGATGGTGCTCTTGATGCTTTTTCAGCTTCTATCAATGAGTCTTGGTTGTGTGGTGCCTTTCCAGCATGTTTAAAAAGTTCATTGGTGGTCCCTGTGTTTGAGGGTGGTGACTCTGGGGACCCCTCCAACTGGAGACCTATCTCCTTACTTCCTACTCTGTCTAAGGTCATTGAGAAACTCGTTAAGCGGAGGATGTGGAACTACCTTTAGTCTTTTAATCTGATAACTAAGAGACAATTTGGGTTTCCGACATCTAAAGGTACTCATGATGCTATCTACAGTTTCTTGAGAGGGTCTATTTCGGGGTGAATCGGGGTGACATATCGGCAGCGGTGTTCTGTGATCTGTCCAAGGCGTTTGATTGTGTGGATCATGGAATACTTCTGTCAAAGCTCGAGAGGTATGGGTGCCGTGGCGTGGCTCATTCTTGGTTTTCATCTTACCTCGAGGCCCGGTGCCTGTTGTATACTCTGGGATGCGATCTTCTACTTTAAGGATTGACTGCGGGGTTCCACAGGGCTCGGTTTTGGGACCTATATTATTTTTGATCTACATCAATGACCTTGTTAACCTGAATATCTCTGGTTGCTGACGACACTTCCATACTGTGGCAGAACAGGGAGGGTTCGGGGCTAGAAGACACAATAACAACGGACTTATAGCTCATCAAAGAATGGTTTAACTCGAACCGCCTCTGCTTAAACCTAAGTAAAACCCACATCGTTGGGTTTAAGTGTGATATAGCAGGTTTGCTGATGGATGGGGACCTCCTACCCAGCACACTTATCACCAAATTCCTGGGAATACAAATAGATAGCGAGCTACGTTTTGAAGACCACATAGTGGCTCTCAGTAGGAAGCTGTTGTCGGGATGTTTTGCTGTGAGGTTGGTTAGAGAAAAGCTGAGCCACCAGCTGGCGCGGTCTGTCGATTTCCCTCTGTTTGAGTCGCACCTTCGATATGGTATATACAATTCTGAGGTAACGCTGGCCTGGGTCTCTTAAGCATCATCCTTATCCTCCAAAAAAAGGGGCAGTACGATCTATAGTAAAGATAAATCGAAGAGAAACCTGTAGACCGCACTTCGTGGCTCAGAGAATTCTAACTCTGACATCTCTTTTATAGACAGTGGAGGAGTATTTTAATGAAAAATTTTGTTTCTGATCTGTTGGCTGATCTGATTGTGTGTTTATTTGTTTTACATATGTAACTTTACTTTGTTAACCTGTTTATGACGTGTAACTTTAATTAGCACCTTGTTCCCAATTTGTTTATATTATTTACCATGCTTTGTCAACAGAAATTTGATTTCTTCGATAATAAAGTACTTTTTGATTTGATTTGATATAAAATTCGATCATTATAAATCGGAATTTTAGGGACGCTAAATTGACTGTTTCCGGTAGTCGCTGTAAGAACCAGTGTGATTGGCCAGATGCGTTCTGCTTGCAGCTGACCCTGAGAAGTGTTTCGAAATACGTGGATTGTAGTGTTCGAAGCTGTTCTGCTTTTAGCTATCTAGCTAAACTGATGCAGTTGTGACAAGAGATGGTGCTAAGGGCGAGAGTTTTTAAGCGGCTTTCTTGGAATGCGATACACAGTGGCGTGGGATATAAATATAATACGAATTAAATCGCTAGATTCGAAATCATGTTCAAATGGTTTTTGAACACACTATTAGGAATTGGTAAAAATCCTTAACAAGCTAGCCCGTTATAATTTTTACTGAATAGTCCGTCATGACACTGTATACGTTTAGAAACAGAGATCTGTCAATAAATACGTGTTTATTATTTGGAATACTATAACAGTCTTTTAAATGGAATATTGCTCTGCTGTTGGGACTATAGAAGTGAAATGACTCTTCAACTGGATTTTAGATGTGTTGCCCAAACGACTCAAACGAGAACCGAAAGTATTGCGGACGTACATCTTATACTTCTGTTTGAAATACTTTATTTCCCGTACCGATTGGTTTACCATGTTTTTTATCTTTCTGATACGTAACGACTTATGACTAGATTATCGTTTGTCTACTAAAGCAATTTATGTCCGTTTGACATAATCCATTCTAAAAGGTCTTGGAATTCTGAGCTTCCCTCATACTATCTGGTACTATTGATTATTGAGTGCCTGGTACTATTGAATACCAATGTTGACTTTCGAAATTTTTGGAATTTCCGTTATTATCCGCAAAATGTTGGTGTAAACTCTTTCCTACGTGCTAAGATTGTTTTGATTTTTTTGTCTTATTTATTTAGTATTTATTAATTGGCCGATTATTGAGTGCTATTTTTAATATTAGTTTTCAAAAATATATTTTCTTGTCATTAGTGGTTATATTATATTTTTGTAAGCGCAATCCTTTGATAATCTTTCTGGTCTGAATGTCAGATAAAAAAATATATTTATAATATTTTAAGCTTATTTTATCTGCACAACCACATCTATCTGCTCGATTACTTAGATAATTTTGATAGCGTCATATTTTAATTTAAACTTTTGGTTAAAAATGACACAGGCTAAATACGGGAAATTAAAATTGACTTACCAAAAGCTGTTGAAAACAGTCCACACAAAATTACAAATAATTTCATGTTGATACTTCTAAGCAAATGTGCCGGCGAATTAATATATATGTTACAATGACGAATATATTTTTACGTATGGATATATATATCTCAGACTACACTTTAAACATGTATTTATCTTAAGTACCACTACTCGCTCTCGTTATTAATTTCAAGAGCGGAACCAGATAAATTCAGTCTAAAAATTTACCTGAGTTTGTACCGCTTATGTTTGTACCTTATTAAGATTAGCTATGTTAATGTTAGATAGTCAATTTCCTAGGTATTCTACCTTATATAATTGGAATAAATATGTAGTGTTCACTTGTTCACTGTTTCTTGTGAGATTCTAGAGAAGCTTGTGACTTTAATTCCTTTAAAAAAATATTTGCCTGTCTAAGCCTTCTATCGCTAAAACTTTAGTGTCTATTTGCATACTGGTTTTTCTTTAGTGAGATGCTAAGTAATGCTTTTTTACATTTCTAAAAAAAATTGCATCTGTCTCTCAGTCTCTATGTTGTGTTTCGTTTTCGGCAAAGCTTACTGAGTAATGTTAATATTAAATCAACTTTGTTTGCGGTAAGCTCCGAAACCCGATTGATTCGGTTCTCAAAATGCAAGCTAACACTAGGTCTCTTCTACTGATCCTAAATGAACATCGATTCTTAGAATATTATTTGTAAACATGAATCAGTGAAAATTATTCGGTAGGTAGTATTTATGATTGATAACTAGCACGCTCCTATGAAAATAGGATCTGAGGGAGTCAGGCCTGGGCCTGGTGCTCGCTGCCACCTCGTGCTTTTTTTTTCTTGGTTAATATGTTATTGGAAAATTGGTCAGCACAAGAGGGATTGTTTTCCTGAAGGAGAGGTGCGTTTTTAATCAATCCAACACTGAGCTCGAGCTCGGGCTGGTATGGCGTTTTTACAAGCTCTTGGCACGATAGCCCACGTTCGTATGTATGGTTGCAAATTTTATATATATTTATTATAGGTATCCTAGCTATTTACAAGAGTAATCAGCAGCATATTACTTGGAAAAATGGGCTTACTCAAACCCCCAGCTTTAGCTGGTTTCAGATTTGGATAAAATATATATTCGAGTACTTTACTACTTGCTTACATACGGTTGATGGTTACAATGGAAAAGTAACGAATACAAGAAACATGTGCTGTGGCTAATTCCTTGAATGCCCATCAAATTGACAGCAATGCCATTTGCGTAACGTGTGATTATCGTAATCTAAATGAGAAAAAGTCTATTAAATTCCTTCGTCCAGGGGCGGCTTCTCAATAAGTGCGCCCGTGCGCGCGCACTGCCTGCGTAAGTAAACGGAAAAATAAAATCTTCCCTACATACACATAAACTAACTATAATTTGCGAATTTACATATTTTTGAATCTCCACTGGCCGCAGAATACATTATTTATAAGAGCGAAATCGAGGCACGACGGCGACGATCAAAACGCAAAGCGTCCAACAGCGGCCTCCGTCCGTAACCACAACTAGTCTAAATCTGCCGTGCGCTAGTGTTCGGCGCTCTTGTTAATTGCATTTTCGTCATGCAAATCGGTCGGGAATGTTCGTAAAATCACGATAAGTCAAGGCTCATCCGTGCGCTATTTAGATCCGCCCTTTGTAGCTTAATTTAGTGATAATTTGCAATTCTTACGTATATAGTATGGTGTCACAAGCTGATTTTTTCAGGGGTGAAAGTACATAATAAGACAACCCTTATTCCGGAGGTAATACAAAATTAGACTCCACAAAAGGACACTATCATCAAAAATCGAGATATTGGTACCATCGTATAGAGGAAAAAAGACTTATTTTTTGGTCCAATGCACAATAAGGTCTTTGTAGGAAGTATTTTTTGATAATTATTCAAAAAAAATCATTTGCATTAGCCCATATGGCCGGAAAAAAATTTAAATGTAAATATCTCGGTTTCAACCGTGCAAAAATTTAATTAAAGAATAGTTATTTTTAAATATAACACTCAATTAACAAAAAGGGAAGGCCTAAATGAAAAAAAAATTCTTTATAAAAGTTTCGCTTATGTCTTGACAAGGTAATAGAGCGAATCCCATATTTTTTGCTTATAAACTAACAAACGTATCACAATAAACAATGAGAGACGTCATGGGTTTACGCCGTAATTAAATATGTCCAGCCTCTTCGCCTTCAAGCTACGGCTGATGCAACACATTTATTATGGGTCCTGGAAAATTCAGCTTGTGTGCAAAAAGTGGGAGGTAAATCGTTTTTTAGAGCGAATATTACATACTACTGTTATAAGTATTATTCTGTATTATACTCCAGATGAGCCGTGAATTTATTTTTGTTTTGTTCGGTTCGTTGACGCTTGCTAATTAGCTGCATATAAACTCGTGAGTTTAGTGTACGTAATATTGTTTAGTGTTTTATATTTTTATTTATATACCTACTATTATTCTACTGTCATGACTAGTAGTTCGGGTTCTGACAATTGCTGTGGGGGCATAAATTCAGTTGACAATATTATTAAAAATAACTTTTCGTTATTGGATCTGAATAAAAAGATTGAAATAAAGAGGTAGGGGCGACCGATGCTGGTTTTAAAATTAGACCAAACATGTGCCAAGAAAAAGGATGGTCGGTCTTTCACCAGACATTTTAACCCCCGAAATCTTGTGGCGAATGGAATTTCACTTTAAAGCTAGGAAACGGCAAAGTCGAAGGGCTAACCATCGACAAAAAGATGTACAATAACACTTTTTTGCCATCAAACCGAGATATTTTTTAACGTTTTCGAACTTCTCCTGATTTTTTTTTTAACTTTATTGATTTGTAGTTACAATAAACTATTTTAATGGTTTACTCTTCTGGAATCGATAAGTACCTACTTATTAATTTCTTTTAGTGCGCAACAATTACCATTCAAGAGGGCGCCGAATTCATGTTTTTTAAACGATTTTAACGAGTTTTGGGTAAAAAAGGGGCGTGGCACCCCCAACACTTCGGGTCTGCCTCCGGCGGCGCCTGCAGCGGGCATCCCCCTCTGCGTACGAAAAAACCCACATGCATTGCGCACTACCTATTTAAAACCTCACGAGCCGCCACTGCATTTTATCAGGAAATACCTGCTTCTAGGATATGCATATTGTAAAATGCGGTGTATGGCAGTTTAAATTCATATAATTTATTATAAGCTTTCTTACTATTCAAGCTCGAAGTATTGTTACGCTTTTTCTGTCCTTCTAATAGGCGCAAAATCTTCACTCCAGCTTAGAAGGAACCGAGAGTGAATAATTTCATATTAAAAGAAAAATTTAAAGTTGGAGAATTTAAAATTAAAACTGTATGAATTTACGAGTGTGGATACGTAGGCTAGAACGAGTTGTCATCTGAGCGTACAAATTAGGCCCTAGCTCAAATGCGAGAGAGTGGGGGTGGGTTATATTTATAAGGCGCAACAATTTTGTAGACGGCACAAGCAAGAAATACCCCAAGGTTGAAATATGGAACTTCTTTTAGCTTAAGCTTTGCAACAAAATAAAAATATAACCGAAAATTTATTTTTTTTTCTATCAAGAAAACGGACCAATAAAACAACAAAAATAAGTTAAAAAATTAGATCAGGTTCAAATGCCGAAAATTTATCATTATTATTAATGTAAAAATAAATACTCAAAAATTAATCAAAAATCAAAGTCAGTAATAAGCAAATACTCAAATATTAATCAAGAAATCAAAGTCAATTATAAGCAATATCACGGGAGGTAAAATCTGTAAATACAAAACGTTTCAATTATTGAGCGCAAGTAATAAAAAAAATCAGATAACTACCGCTTTTAGCGACACTCTCCTCTGGAACGCTGATGCCAAAAGCTAATCGAATAAAACAGGTAGATAGACAAACAAAGAATCGGTTTATTACTATTAAATGAAATATATCATAGCTGATCAAAAGAAAGAGATGAGAAAATGACCAGTAATTCTAGCAGATTAATTTATTGTAACAACTATATTTCAACGAGAAATAGTAGGCTTTACTCGGTTACTTGATTGAGTAAATCTCGCGCTTTATCTAAACAAATGCCGAAATATTTAATAGTAATCTATGATGAACGCGTTATGCAATAATAAAAAAAGATAACGTCAATAAGATATAAACGAAGGTCAGCGATACTGCAAATATCTACTCGTTATGGGAAAATTCAAGTAACTCGAATAAACACTTAATCAGTGGCTAATTAACGGGCGTCAAATCATGATTTGTTACAGAGCCGTGTTACTAACCAACTATGTATATTTGGGTATCAGTTATGATACATTGGTAACAGCCGCAAACATGAAAATAGCTAGTCCGACCTGGCGTTATTGTAGCAACCAATCAATTATAAAATTTAAGGTATGTTAACCTTAAGCGTAAGTACTCCCCAGTCAAGTTACCGGTAGGACAAAGATAATAAACAGTTTGAGAAAAATATATATATAGATATATATATCAAAGGCAATAATACAAATTAAGAATAACGTAAAGTCTACTGTGCCGTAACAACAATAGTAGCTATTTGATCTACAGGTATCTAACGTAAGCCAGAAATCGTGTAAAATTGAGAATAATAATAAAAAAAAACTACTTCGACTTACAATTACGTCAGTCAATTAAAAGTTCAAAATTCGATCCAAAATTGAGAATAATAATAAAAAAAAACTACTTCGCCTTACAATTACGTCAGTCAATTAAAAGTTCAAAATTCGATCCAAAATCCGATTGGTTCTCGATTAAGCGAATTTAACTGGATTTTAGAATTCCATCAAATAAAATCAGGCGTCTTAGGCTAGACAAAATTGGCCCAATATTTAAAGTTCAATTAAAAGAAATAAGAATAGAATAAATGTTACCTTAGTTAAGGAGAAAAAAAAGTTAATTTTTGTTCGAAAACAAAGCAAAAAAAAATAGTTAGGGTTCAAATTCAAATTCAAATTCAAAAATAGCTTTATTATCATAACATTAGTTGTTGACAAAGCCTTGTAAAATTAAATAAACAAACAAAACATAGCAAAATTAAATATAAAATATACAAAAATAACATGAATTAAAATATGTATTAACAATATATTAGAGAGAACTTATGGAAAGACAGAATTGAAATATTCGTCAAGAGAGTAGTATGCTTCAGCGGCTAGCAATTTTTTAACAGCTTTCCTGAACCTAATTACACATTTTATAGACCTAATTTCAAGAGGTAGATGATTAAATATTTTTTTCCCCATATAAATAAAAGAGTTTTTCACCTGCTCAGTGTGTGGAATAGGCAGCCGGAAGGTGTAGGTCAGTCGTGTTCCAAAAGAATTACTTACGACAATTTCATTCTTATGTTTTTTAAAAACAATACTTGCCGTTTGTAGGATATATAGAGAGTGGAGCGTCAATATCCTATTTCTTACAAAATGTGGACGACAAGACTCTCGATTCCTTACTCCACAAAGGGTTCTAACCGCTCTCTTTTGAAGGACAAATAGTGAGTTGAAAAGATACCCAGGACATGAGCCCCAAAAACAAATACCATAGCTAAGGTGAGACTCAATAAGTGCATAATAAGCATTTTTTGTTATGTGAAAATCTAAATTTTTTGATATCACTCTCAGAGCATAGCAACCAGAAGAAACTCTACCACTAACTCTAACAATATGTTCACGGAATTTGAGTTCACTATCAATTGTAAGACCTAAAAATTTAATAGAATATTGTGCCTGGATGGGTTCGTCTTGTAAGAATACATTATCCATAGAACTCTTAAAACTCAACAAGTTAGTCTTAGAAACATTAAGGCTGAGATGGTTTGCATCAAACCAGTCCTTAACCTTAATCAGGTCAGTGTCCAAGATCCTTTTCAGCTGTTCTACATCTTTTTCATGCCATAAAATGGTGGTATCGTCGGCGAACATAGTTACCTCTCCTCTTATTGATAATAGAGACAAGTCGTTAATATATAAAAGGAAGAGTATAGGCCCCAGGACAGAGCCCTGGGGGACACCCAGAGAAATGCGTTGCTCATCTAGGCTAATTAGCATTATAAGATCCTTTACACAAATAGTGCACTATATAAAAATCGGCCTTTCCTATTGGTCGATCCGCATGGCCCTCCGCCCGCTTCGCTCGCTACGGGGGATCAGGAAAAGGAAACTGACCAGGTGCTAACCCAAACTAACCCAAGACATCCCCAAAATCAAGAAAAAAACTGTTTAGAAACATAATCTTAAAAAAAAAATAAAAAATAGCAACGGGGTTCGAACCTAGGCCGTCCAGGGGAGACCCAGCTGTATAAACCTCTACACCACAAGAGCTCTTGACAGAAATCGATTGCATCACGCAGACATATCGTAATACGAGATGGATCGACCAATAGGAGAGGTAGATTTTTACATAGTGCACTATTTGTGTAAAGGATCTTTAAATGCGGCTAATTACACGCAATTGTCACAAAATATAGTATATAAAAAAATAGCAAGATCTCACTCGGTTGATGAGTTGCTCCTCAGGCAGCTTCCAGAAAAGAACTGCACACGGAAGGAAGAGACTTCCTTGACAGGCGAAGGACAGCAAGACTCTATGGGTAGTTCGGCTAGATAGGCGTAGCCAAGTTAAACCCTGTCGTTAGCTATACTCGACGATAGCTATATCCGTCGATAGACCCTGTGAAACAACAACATATTCAAGGTTCCACATGTAACTCTTAATTGAAAAGCCTTATAACTCGTAAATCAAAATCAACCATCAAGGAAAAGAGAAATCAGAATTAAAAAACAATAATTTACCTGTGTAGAGGGGTGGCCGGTTGCTTATCGCTAGATAGCCTGCCGTTGGACGAGAAGGCCTTTGTAAGAGATTAAAAAGGGAATTAAAAATCCGCCCACGTGCGTCATACAATGTTAAAATGATGGCGTTCGCAGAAAGAAAAAATGCAAAAAGAACCAACTCACCTCGCTAAAGCAGCATTTAAATCCCACAAAGGGCAGTTTCAGACATCAACACTTAATAAAAGATAAGGCACAGATATGGACTGAAATTATAAAAATGTCCGGGTTGGAGAACCCCATAAAAGGTAAAATCACAATTGATTCCAACCGGTGCCAAAGCTGCTGACTCAAAAAGTAGGTGGAAGTAGAGTGACGCCAGTAAATCGAAAACTCAAGGAGCAGGCCCACCAGAATCCCCACTTCGAAAATGTAGCTCCACCAATGAATGCATGGCTTGACAAGTCACATGTTCCTCTCAATAATTCATCCAAGGGATTTAGACAATAGAAGCCTGGGATTTCGATGTATCGGCATCTACCAAAAAAACTACTCAGGGTACCCAAAAGGGCATTGTCATTAAACCACTCCATCTAATAAAATTTCCTAATTATTCCGAAGGCAATTAAGTAACTGCGCGCGATGCCCAACTCGACGCCCAATCCAAAAACAGTATGCGCTAAAGTTACCGCCCATCCGTCGCCCGCGACGTCAAAGGTTCTCGGCGACATAGCTAGATTCACGGTTTCATAGCTTTTCGGAACCGAAAACACTAGAAACCATCGACTTTACTCTCGGGGTCCTTACGCGCCAAATTCAATCCGTCCTAAATTGGAATTTGTCTAGTGACGCAAAGTTTACCTTTAACTGCTTCGCCCAGAGCTCTCGTCGGAACGATATGAAAGCCGGACCGGACCTACGAGGGTTCTTCGCTAATAAATATAATTGCGCTTGAAGCTATAGGAACGGCGACGAGTTCTAATGTTATTTACGCTTCGATATACGATAGCCAAATCGGACCGTGACAGTATACCCTTGCATGTAAAAGGATGATTACTCACAGACTTGTAGTCTTATGTGTGAAAAATCGATTTTTTATCTCTTTTACACAGAACTATTTGTGTTGTCAAGGTATTTACATGCAAAATATGAACTATTCCCAGTTTTGCTGTGAAAAATTAATTTCCATAGTTTTATCTTAAAATCGAATATTTACAGTTTTATTAAAAGAGAAAAAAACGATTTTTCTCAGATTTTCCATAATATTCCAGAAAAGTGGAATACTTGAAGTTGTATCTAAAACAAATGGATTATTCACGCTTTTAATTGTGAAAAATAGCATTTAGGAGATTTATCTAAAACGGCGAAAAACGCTTTACTTGTAGTAACATCTATATTGTTTTCTTCCAGAAAAATCGAGTTTTCTTATCTTCAGTCGTAAAATGTCTATTGGTGTCACAGTTTTATCTGTAAAAAAAATGTTTTTCCGTGGAAAATCGACTAACCAAATTGTTATCTAAAAAATCGATCCTCTTGTGTATTTGTATACCTGTAAAAAAAACGGCCGCATTCGCATTTTTTTTCGTTGCAAAACTTGATTATCAATAAATTAATACAAATGTAATATATAGTAGTTTTATCGGGGGTAATACCACGAGTACTTGAAAATTACCGATAATTTTTCACGAATGCGTATTTTCTTAGAGTCCGAAGGACGAGTGAAATATGTAAAGAAAACACGCACGAGTAAAAAGTCATCTGATTAGTTTAGTACGAGCGGTATTTAGGCAGAATATTACACGAATCAAAAATCTAAACTTTATTATGTAAAAATCAAATAATTACATATCAACTTAATAAATTGACATTTATTGTTGCAATTTATGTAATAAACGTATAAAATTGAATATAATAATATTATTTATTTAAAAATTGAAGCGAACACAAAATTATATTATTGGTTAAAAAAGTGGAAATACCACGTTGCCCAGACAACATGGTATTTCCACCGTATTTTTTCAAGAATACCACTTCTCTTATGGGAAATTTTGTGCCTGAGTGAAATATTATAAGAAAATTCGATTTTTGACATATTTATCTGCAAACGCTCGCTTTTACTAGTTTTATCGATTGTTCACGCTTAAAATTGTGAAAATTCAATTTTCGTAAAATTAAACTACTTTTTAGCAACTTTCTATTTTAATTTTTAAAGCAATCTCATTGTTCAGGCTCGAAGTGTATCCGCGGTTGTTGTTTGGTGAAAAATCGTTTTTTTTTACCTTTTGCTTAGAACAATAATTTTATTGCTTTCTCACAGTTTTTCTCTTAAGAATCGATTATCTACAATTTTAACTTAAAAAATCGATTCTCTTGTGTGTTAAATTGTAAAAAGCAAAATAAATTAATGTCAATTGTTCACATCTTTATCTCTAAACATTTCCTTTTAGTAGTTTTATCGATTTTTTACAGTTAAAATTGTGAAAACTCAATTTTCCTGAGGTGAAACTACCTATTAGCAACTTTTCATTTTAACTTTTAAAGCAGTCTCACTGTTCAGTTTTTTTATTACATTCTCAGAACAATAATTGCTTTTAACTCCGCCAGTGATGAGGATGAGTGAATTGAGTAGCTCTGAAACATCACTGCCGGTCCCAAGCCCGGATAAAGGAGGAGGGTTAAGCGAAGGACCAACAACCCTACATTGTAAAAACGCCCTTGTTATGAAAGCTAACGAGATGCCTCGGAATAGGACGGACATACGACGACGACCACGGCAAAGAAAACAGGACTTGAACATTGGAACTTTGAATGTGTTAAGCTGGTACAGGCCTGCAGCACCGACCAAAACAATAGAACAACTGGAAAGCTTCGGCATGGATATCATAGCTGTTCAGGCAATCAGATGGACTGATACAGGAAACCAAAAAATCAGCAAGTCAATAGTATTTTGCAGTGGGAGTCCCAGTAATCAACATGAATTTGGAACAGGTTTTGTTATAAGAAAAAGCATGCTAGACTCTGTCATAGAGTTTAAACCAGTAAATGAAAGAATTTTGCTACACAAGACTTAGAGGAAAACTCTACAACATCTCAATACTTTCAGTCCATGCACCAGCTGAAGAAAATGAAGAACCGACTTAACTAAAGATGCCTTCTATGACCAGTTGGAGACGTTTCTTGTAGCTCTGCCTAGACAAGATGCAACACTTCTTGTGGGAGATTTTAATGCTAAGGTGGAAAAGAAAAAAGTCTTTGAACCTAACATCAGTAAACACAGCCTACATGAACCAATGTAATGACAATGGGCTAAGACTCGTGTATTTCGCAACATCAAATAATCTTCTCATTAAATCAACGACCATAAAAATATTCACAAGCAGACCTGGGTTTCTAATGATGGAGTAGCGAGAAATCAGATTGATCACGCGTTAATTAATGCAAGGCGTGGCAGTAGTATTACCGACGTTAGAAGCCTACGGGGCCTTGATACAGATAGTGACCACTTTCTGGTTAGAGCCAAATTTAGAGAAATTATCTCCAAGCAAAATAACAACAGGCCAGAACAGATCCCGATATGGAACACTGACGAAAAAGAAAAATAACAGAATACCAAGCAACTCTGGAGACTACGATGGCATCTGTAGCACATCCAAACAATGCTGACGCAATGTGGGAAACAATTAAAAATTCAATTACTCACAGTATCCAAACCACCATAGGAAAAAGAAAGTATAATAAAAAGAAGAAATGGTTTGACGACGAATGCAAGAAAGTCTTAAAATTAAGGAGCCAGGCTCGACTACGAATGCTGTAAGATCCAAACGAGCAATAGACAGAAATACGGAGAGTCCAGAAAAGAGGCAAGAAAGACAATAAAAACCAAAAAAAGAGAACACGAAAACAACATTCTCGAAGAGCTAGAGTCAAATAGAATGAACAACAGAACAAGAAATTTCTTTAAAGAGGTAAAAAAACGGCTTTAAACCCAGAGTTGGAACTGTCATAAAGAATGATGAAGGTAACCTTATTGCAAATGAAGCGATGGAGACTTGGAGAAGATACTTTGACGGTTTATTAAATGTGCGGGCAGACGAAGCCAGGCGAGAATATACATATCATACAGCCGAACCCTTGGTGGAAGAACCTACAGTAAAAGAAGCGTCACGTGCTATCCAAAAATTAAAAAACAACAAAGCCCCAGGAAACGATGCTCTACCGGCAGAATGTCTGAAAAATGGTGGAAAAACTTTAGTGCTTGCTTTCATGAGTTCATCTACCAAATTTGGAAAGAAGAGAAAATACCCATGCATAAAAAGGGCGATACAATGTGCTGCACAAAATATAGAGAGAACTAACACAGGATACACCGCACCACACACAAGTGTTCTCCGTAATGCTATTGGAACGATTGAGCGCCTCTGTAGAGTATCAATTAGGAGATTACCAGTGTGGGTTTAGTAAAAAACCGATCGACAGTGGATCAGATATTCACTATTAGGCAACTGATGGAGAAGTGTTGGGAATACAACAGAACATTGCACCAGCTATTTATAGATTTTAAGCAAGCATATGATAGCATCATAAGAGTGGAATTGTGGAATGCCATGGCTGAACTGGGCATACCAAAAAAGTTAATTAATCTTACAAAAGATTGTGTAGAGCGATCTAGAAGTGCAGTAAGACTTCAAGGAAAACTGTCGATCTTCTTAAACAGAGAGATGCGTTATCCCCACTTCTCTTTAACATCGCTTTGGAGAGCATTGTACGAAGGGCAAGGCCAGAAACGCTTCTCTTTAGAAATCAGGGTCCACGTATTATACTGGCTTTCGCTGATGATATAGATATAGTGGGAAATACAACTGTCAGTGTCAAGGAACAGTTCATAAAACTGGAAAAGGCTGCGAAAGAAGTAGGACTTCGAATCAACGAAGATAAAACAAAATAAATGGCTACAACAAGAACATAATGACGAGATAGAATTGGACAGAACGTGACAATGGACCACTACAATTTTGAAAGAGTTCATCAGTTTAAATATTTGGGAGCTACGATCACCTCTGACAACAATATAACCCAAGAAATTAACAACGGAATACAAGGTGCGAGTCGATGCTGTTTTGCGCTGCCAGAAATAATGAAATCGAAAAATGTATCCCGCCGTACGAAAATAAGAATTGACCATTCAGTGATAAGCCCTATAATAACATATGCATGTGACACTTGGACGATGACAAAACAAAACGAAAATCGTCTAAAAATCGCAGAAAGAAGAATTCTTAGAAGGATATATGGACCATCAACACACAGCAATACAGAATAAGAATTAATATAGAATTGGAAAAACTATATAACCAGCCAGATATAGTGAAAATAATAAAGTCAGAAACATTGAGATGGGCCGGCCATGTTAAGAGACAAAATCAACGTGTCATCAAGTTGATATGGGAAGCGAGCCCGGAAGGAAAACGACCGCTGGGAAGACCAAGGATGCGGTGGAAAGATAATATTGCAGCGGATTTACTTGACTCTAAATATCGAACGAGCAGAGAACCTAATGATGGACCGCAGAAAGTGGAGGCAGATTGTAAAGTCAGCAAAGACCCATCCTGGGTTGTAATGCTACAGAGAGAGAGATAGAGAGAGAGAGAGAGAGAGAGAGAGAGAGAGAGAGAGAGAATAATTGCTTTCTCACAGTTTTTCTGAAAAAAATCGCTTATCCATAGTTTTATCAAAAAAAAAAATTCTCCTGTGTTATAGATTGTAAAAAACAAAATAAATTAATAAGTCGATTGTTCAAATATTTATCTCTGCACGTTCGATTTTTTTTACAGTTAAAATTGTGAAAATTCAAATTTCCTGAAATGAAACTACTTATTAGCAACTTTCATTTTAATTTTAAAACCGTCTCATTGTTCAGGCTCGAAGTGGATCCGCAATTATATCTGGTGAAAAATAATTTTTTTTATCTTTTCCATAGAACAGTAAGCTTTCTCACAGCTTTTTTTCTTTAAAATCCCTTATCTACAATTTTAACAAAAAAATCGATTCTCCTGTGTTTTAAATGGTAAAAAAACAAAATAAATTAATAACTCGATTGTTCACATATTTATCTCATTTTAGTAGTTATATCGATTTTCTTAGAGTTAAATTGTGAAAATTCGGTTTTCCTGATTAGCAACTATTCATTTTAATTTTTAAAGCAGTTTTATCTGGTGAAAATTCGTATTTTTCTTTTCCTCAGAACAATAATTGCTTTCTAGCAGTTTTTCTATTAGCTACAATTTTATCTATTCTCCTGTATTTTAAATTGCAAAAAATTTATTTGATCAAAAAAATTGATTCTAGAGTGTTTGTTCAATATGCAAAAATTCGCTCTTATTAATTTATTCTTCAATTTTTCGTAGTTTTATTTGTAGGTATTGATTATGCACTATTTTCTCCCAGAAATCAATTAATCGCAGTTTTACCTGTAGAAATTCTATTTTCACAACTATGCACTAGATTTTTCTGAAATAAAACAGTTCATAATTACATAGCTAAAACTGTAGAATTTGATTTTCCTGAGGTTAATCTACTTATTAGCAACTTTTTATTTTTGATTTTAAAAGTAGTCTCACTGTTCAGGCACAGATTACAATAGTTCAGGCTCGAAGTGTATCCTCAAGATATTTATATGTAAAAAGTCGATTATGTATCCGCATTTTCACCGGTGAAATGTCGCTTATCTGCAGTTTTATCTAAAAAACTATGTCTTCTTTCTATGTTTTGAATTATTCAATATTCAGTAAGGAAGGATCCCAAATTTTGTTGAATTTCTATGGGGCTAAATATGATTCAAATAATATTGCCAAAAAGAAAAGCAAAAATTTAATGTTTGCAAAAAGCCACTTAGGCATTTTAGTTCTAAGAATATTTGTACTTTTTTATTACGCATGCATCATAATCAACGATTATCGCACGCTGCAGCGTGCTTAAAATGATGTTTATGATGCGCCTACTTTTTCAAAGGTTGCTATAGAAACATTTGATCATGTCAAATGTGACAGATTAATATATTCGTCAATATATCCCTTAAGTTTAATATTTAAAACATTTTTGAGATTATGATGCATTCGTAATAAAAAATAGCGTATTATATACGTGTATAAGAGGCCTTTAAAGCCCTTGCGACTTACAAAATGAAATATGTCGCGCGTGCTTTAAAGGCCCTCTTATACACTTATATCATAATATATTATTATTGACTTTATTAAACCATAATAATAATTATAATGAAAACAATACCACACGAATTTCACTACGTTATTAACTATACTGAAACAAAACCAATTTAAAAGTTAATATTAAATTTTAATCGTAGTCTGACACTATATCATCACTGGCAATCTGAGAAGTAGAAGCTGCTCTGTCAAAAGCAGCTGCATAAGAAGTTGATGCAGTCGAAGTCGCTCTATATAGACGAAATCGCTGCAGAGGAAGTCTCTCCAGAAGAAGTCGCTAATTGAGTCTTTTTATCTGCTTTCTCCTTATACGGCAAGTCCGTGTTCCGTGTAGAAACTGTGGTATATATTTTGAAATAAATACCGCCCATTATTTGTATAACACTTCACGGACGCAACGAATGGAAGATTTGTTTGCAACGTATATTTAAAGTGAAGCTGGTATGCTAGCTCTTTTCTGTAAGAAAACCACTTTATTTGCCCCCACCACTTGATTGCATCTTTTTCAGTGGATTTATTTTGGATCCTTAATACAATCTACAGCTTTGCAGCCGGCAACACTATATCCTCATTCATGTCGCAGACTCCAATGACCGCTGCTCATTCCCGACGCAAGGGAGAAAATCAGATTGCTGCAATCAATGGGGATAGGAACACCATCGTGGAATGAGGTGAGGTAGAACAATGTCCAGTTTAACGCAGAAAAGACTCAAGCAGCTGTCTTCAAAACAAGCAAACACCTCAGGACTTGACTTATCAATGACAGGACAAACACTTACTCTGGCCTCATCCATAGGCTTGCTGGGCATCAATGTAGAAAACAACATATCTTGGCGTAACCACGTCACAAAAGCTAGGAGCACTCTATAAAGAGCAAAAAAGTTGTATACACCACATTAGCTCTTACTGCTCTATAAGGGCCAGATAAGACCATCTCTGGAATACTGTTCCCATGTGTCATGTGTAGAGCTCGGCACCCAAACACTTGCTCAAGATATTGGACTCCATACAGAGGAGAGCAGTCCGTCTTGTGAATGATCCAGAGTTGTCTAAAGACCATGATAGCCTTGAACCTCGAAGAAAAGTGGCGAATCTGTCTCTTTACTATTGATACTACTACGGAAAATGAGCTGGTAATTATGATTCCCCAGAGTTGTGCCAAACAGAAACACCCGTCCGTCATACACAAACTACTCATCAACATACGATTCAGTTGTGTCGCTCTGGAATGGACTTCTGAGAAATATTTTTCCTGAAAACTACAACTTACAGCGCCTCAAGCTTCAAGTCCAACGTCTACCATCATATCCGCAGACGCACCACTTAATTGATGAGTGGTATGGGATTTTTGTCTGTGTGCATCGTTCAATTCGGATAATGATAAAAAAATCTGAATCCATAT
>MU182363.1:177449-268169 GCA_016904865.1 Pissodes strobi | reverse complement strand
CAGTTCATTTTACCTCATTTATTATGTATTCGACCTCGAGCTGCTACAACGAACAACGATTCGGTCGATCACTTTCAGTGTTTCCACCGACTGAGGCGAAATGAATCACGTTATGTGATCACGTCACGATCACATTCAGTTCATTTCAAGTCGTGTTTCGCAGAGGGTGTCGATGTGCTAGTTAGTCTTTTGTTTTTTTCCTGTGCATGATGTGTTTTTGTTTACGATTCGTTTGATTCCAAGGAGTTGTCAGTCATTTGTTTTTGATTTGATCGGCCATGCCTCAGCCGACGGACATCCCTCTCTCTCAGGTAAGGGCGGTTAAATCAATAAGAACGCGATGCGGTGCGCTCTGTTTCGCGAATATTTTTTAAATCTCTGTCTCAAAAATTAATAATACAGCTGGCGCTCTATTGATTTTCGATATTTGGATGCTGGATATTATTGTAGAATAATTTTTAATTTACTGTAATAAGGGAATTGAATTAGAAAACGTCGACGTATAAGTATTTACGTTTTCACAATGATTTCAAATGCAATATGAATATGCAACAAGATGTTGATGTTCCTTAATCCCATATCTTCTCCATTTTTTTCACAGTTGGGTGGCACAGGCAAAATTGTGAAAATTTTGTCTTCATCTACGCATAGCAATAAAAATAGCGAAGTAGCAATAAATGTGTGTATGAAGCGAGAGCACTTTTCTGCTCCAGCACCTTTTCAAAATAAAGTGAACTTTGCTTCAGTGCTTCATACACATCACACATCATTAATTAACATGATATCTAATACGGTTTTAGTTGTATAATTTACTGAAGCTTGAAAACAAATGTCTACGCATATAACATTGAACATTTTCCTGTTTGTTACATAACTGCCCACTGCGGGGATGGGATGGTGTGTGGGTGGCATCTCATCCCTTAATCATTGTTATGTTGGAAAAAATTCTTTAGGGGTTGCGAAACTTGCTACGATAAAACCCCCATTAAGGGCCATTTTAATAAAATTTTATAGTAATTCTTTCGTTTTGTTTACTAACTTTTCTTGGTTAGTTTAGATTTGTTCTACTATTTTGTTATTTTAAGTTTCTTTCGGTTTGGAGATGAAAGCTCCAGAAATAAGTTGTTTTCCGGAAAATTACAGAGATTATGTGAAGCATTTATAGAAAATAATAGGGAATTTACGATGATGTGTAATTTAGGATCAATAGGAGGTAGAAGGGTATCTTATTTAAGTATTTTGTTTATAAAGTTTAAATAGTAATAACAATAAAAAATAATTTTTATTTATTTGATTTTTATATTGCTAAAACAAGTACCTAATAAATTATAAAAAACGAGTTAATTTTCTCTAAAAAAACGTGAAATAATTGCCAATTTAATGATGCAAGTGCCTTTCTAAAACACCTAATACAAACATTGATCTAAAAATGTAAATTATTTTTTTTAAGGGCGCCTATTTTTAAACCCTGGATATTGATTGCTCTCAACATTATAAAAATTAAGGAGCTTTCTTATCATATTATTGATGTTTTGCTTATTTATATCTTTATTCGTTTTGATAGCGTTTGTTTACTGTGCACTTAACGAGGCGATTACTGACGTATAGATAACAATCCATTCGATTAGATAATAAGTCCTAATACTCGAAACTGTTGGGAACGAAATTTGCGACGGAATTCGGTTCCAAGAACTTCGAAATGGGTGGGGTACTGTGAAATATATTGTATTCCTCCATGTAATCTCATCGATAATTATTATTAATGAGAAAATTTGTGTCGGCAATTAAATTAATGATTTTTTTTTCGTATTTCTATTTGTTTAGAAACCTCGATTTTTTTCTGGATTTTCGGTTTTAGTTTTATTTATTATATTTAATATGAGGGTATGATCTGTGTATTAGGTACTAAGAGACTAAATGTATTTATGCGATGAGAAACTGGAAATTAGACTGATTGTTTCCGGGGATTCTATTTGTTTAGAAAAGCTATGGCAAATACTGCACCAAATCTACTGAAAATAAATTATTTTTGAATTTCACTTAGAAATTAAACCTCGATTTTTTTCTGGATTTTTGGTTTTACTTAATTTTTTACAGATTTAATTTTAATATGAGAGTATGATCTATGTAATACCAAGAGACTAACTGTATTTATGTAGTGAGGAACTGGGAATTAGACTGATTGTTTTCGGGCTTCTATTTGTCTAGAAAAGCTATGGCAAATACTGCACCAAAGCTACAGAAAATAAGTTATTTTAGAATTTCACTTAGAAATTAAACCTCGATTTTTTTTCTGGATTTTTGGTTTTACTCTTGGTTTTTACTTAATTTGTTACAGATTTCATTTTAATATGAGAGTATGATCTATGTAATACCAAGATACTACCATTTTATGTCTTTTATTATGAAATGATACTACTTAACTGTATTTATGCAGTGAGGAACTGGAAATTAGACTGATTGATTTCGGGCTTCTATTTGTTTAGAAAAGCTATGGCAAATACTGCACCAAATCTACAGAAAATAAATTATTTTAGAATTTTACTTAGAAATTAAACCTCGATTTTTTTCTGGATTTTTAGTTTTAGATAATTTATTACAGATTTACTTTTAATGTGAGAGTATGATCTGTGTAATACTAAGATACTTAATGTATTTATGCAGTGAGAAACTGGAAATTATACTGATTCTTTTTCGAGATTCTATTTGTTTAGAAAAGCTATGGCGATATATTCCTTGGGAATTTTTCCGAAAATAGTACAGAAAATTTTAGAAATATTGGAAATAGCTGGAAATATTAAAAATATTTATTCAAAACTAAACATTTAAAATAAATTAATATTCAATATTAAGTACATACAATAACTGCATATAAAAACATAAAAAGAGCATGCCTCAAATTAACAAATGCGACCAAAAATAATTAGGCATCAAATCCGGCAAGCGGGGGTGACCAATTTACTGACGCATCATTTTCTCTGTCGATCCATTAGTTTTGAAACTTTTCATTCAGATAATTTCTAACATTTAGTGTGAAGTGTAGGGATGCACCGTCCTGCATGATGAAGCACATATTTCGAATTATTTGAAAATTACTAAGTTTTTTGTCATCCACAATTTCAATATTTGAGAGGTACCTACATTCAAGTTAAGTATTTAATTTTTAGAGTATAGCTTTCGAGGTTTTTCATTTCTTAGAGTACAGCTTTATTATATTTTTATCTTTTCACCGAGCTTTTAGTACCTAACGAAATAGTTCATATTATAATGCTTAAAAGTTTAAAAGACATCTAAAAAAGACTGAAAGGGCAAGCATTCTGTAATTTTTGGTAAAATTGAATCTTATGTAAGGGCTAATGATACCGTTAATACGGTTAGTAAGTATTTTCCCTTTTTAGTTACGGTCTTACTCAGAACAACATTAACGCTGACTATGTGTTAAAATAAGATGCTCGAAATCTCTTTAATGTGAGTAAGATGTAATACTCGATGTAATAATACCTCGATTTAATAGAAAGTATCGAAGGCTGATCCCGCTGATTCAAAATGTGTGTAGCAGCCGCCGAATTTTGGCAATAAATGATTTATATTTGATTATTTGCATAGGTATTGCCCAAAAAATTTAGAATTTTCCCTACTATTTCCTAATATATATTATATGTTTTGATTTTAAGAGGGTTTATTTATATTATTGTAAATATGGTGGCGAGAATCCTGCAACTAAGACGAGATTTTCAATTTATGAATATAATTAACATCTTAATGTAGTTCTTTTTGTGACTGCAGGTGCAATTTAGAAAAGCTTTTTAAATTAAATGGATAGATTGGCGGTACTTGATGGCATAAGGCAGATAATTGAAGACTTAGGTCAGTCACAATTGATGCTAAGTATATATTCGCTCTGGCATGGATTATATTCAGTTTGAAGTTTTCTATTGCTTTTTATTCTTCCTCGAGTGTCCATTTCTATCGAAGATTGAATTTAGCCGAGGGGTCATTCACTTCTCGCAATACTGTCACAAATTCACTCGCAATCGCCGAAATCTATCGCAATCATTCGCAATCAACGCAATCGCTTCGCAATCATCGCAATCGCTTCGCAATCCCCCGAAATCGATTCGCAATCGCTCATAATCCACAAAAATGTTCGTTAAAATAGATGATATAAAGTACCAAAGGAGCGGCTACGTGCTAACTGGGTATAGTATTTGTCATAAACACGTATAAAAAACCGTTCGGTATTTTTCTCGGTATTTTTATGGTACGCGTTTGTTGACAACAATTGAATTCATTGTCGTCAATAATACAGGGTGTTATTTAAGTACGTAGCCAAACCTCAGGAGGTAATTCCTCGAGTGATTTTAAGATAAACATATAAACATATGTCCGCACTGTTTCCAAGATACAGGATGTCAAACTTAAAAAAAATAGTTTTTTTTTGTAAAAATCTTAATAAGATTCTTTTGGTCGATTTTGTTAAAATTCGGCAGTAGTATTTAGATTACAAGGAGCTAATTTAGCCATAATTAATTATTTTTTAAGTCCATTGGCGTCCTGGAAGTCACTCACTTTTGACAAATCATATATTTTTTCAAATTTAGCAACTAAAAATACAACTTTCCTATCCCTTGTATTATCTTTGTATCTTGCTTAGTTTTTGAGAAAAAAAATCACCTTTTTTGTGATATAGTCTAGGGACATGTAATAAGTAGTGGTGTTTATTTTTTTTTCCCTAAAGAGTAAGAAAGATACGAAAATAATTCAAGGGACAAAAAAGTTGTATTTTTAGTTCCTTAATCCGAAATAAATACCAAAATTAGAATGAAGTCAACGGCGTACACTACCGTTTTTTTTCTTAAACTTGAACACTCTGTATTTTGGAAACAATGCATTTCCGGACCTATGTTTATATAAACTTTTCGTCCTAAAATCACTCAAAGAGTGAACCGAGGAGTGAACTTTGGCCGCGTACTTAAATAACACCCTGTATAATACCAGTTCGTATACAGATTATCCCTTATACACTGCTAGCTATCTGACATGAACTATACTGAACTGGCATTGGAGTGGGAAATCTATACAGGGTGAAACAAATTTGCTTTTCACCATTAGGATCTCGGAAACCATAAGAGATACGAAGTCTGTTATATGAGGTCAAAGTTGCGCAATTTAGGGGTCATCGATATGTCGTTGAAAAATTTAGAAAATTCCGACTACTTCCGGAGATATTCGTAGTGAACCGAAATGCAGCTATTTAATTTTTATTTTTCCTGACTATTTGAAGATATAATATAACACGAATTTAACATTATTATTTGTTTATAAGATGGCAGTATCAAATTTTAATCTGACGTTTCGTGTCCGGGCCCCCATCATCAACTTCATTTCTTTAAATACGGACCTGAATTCTCTATTTAATTTTATAGAAGCCTTTGTTCTCCCAAAATCAACGATGTCTCACACTTACTAATAAATCAACAAATCTAGATTTTTTCCATAAGAAATAATGTGTTAGACAGAGAG
The DNA here is from genome assembly GCA_016904865.1 of Pissodes strobi. NCBI lineage: Eukaryota > Metazoa > Arthropoda > Insecta > Coleoptera > Curculionidae > Pissodes > Pissodes strobi. The sequence continues at coordinate 262,646 of MU182363.1, read as the reverse complement.
AGGGCAATCTTTTCTGACTCGATTTCACTTATGAGAATATTTGTTACCGCTATTGGACAAGTGTGATACATCGTTGGTTTTGGAAAACCAAAGGCTTCTAAAAATGAAATAAAAAACACAGGTCCGTATTTAAAAAAAAAGTTGATTGTGGGGGCCCGGACACGAAACGCTAGATTTCAAATATGATACTACCGTCTTGTAAAGGAAAAAAATGGCAACAATAATGTTAAATTCATTTTATATTATCTCTTTAAATAAAGTCAGAACAAAATTAAAATAAAATAGCTGATTTTCGGTTTATTACGAATATCTTTGGAGGTAGTCGGAATTTTGTAAAATTCTCAACGGCATATCAATGACCTTTAAATTGCGCAACTTTGTCCCGATTTAACATACTTCGTATCTCTTGTGGTTTTTGAGATCCTAATGGTGAGAAAATAGCTCGGAAAATAGTTTGTTTCACTCTGTATTGCAGAAAAAATAAATTTGACGTTTCGTTTAAAATTTGACATTTGGCTATGATGGTAGAGAAAAATCTGAATGAGTGGCAACACTGCCGATATCATTTTGAAATTAGGAACTTCGGATAATCCGAGGGATCTTAATTTTGTCGCAAAAGAATTTGTGGTTTCCAAATAAAACAGGGGTTTCCAAACTTATGCCACACTCTGCATGTGTTCCACTGCTACATAAATAAATCTGACGTATATTTAGTAAGACATTAATTTTTTACTCCCACTCGACTTTCCACTGATACACCCCTGTATGAGAAATTCCAGCACCATCAGTTTTAAATTTTTAATTAAGTAAACGATATTGTTGCGAGAAAAACCTACATATCGATTTTTATAAATATATCTGAAATACATAATTTAAACTCGGTTTTAAAGATCATAGATAAAAATTATAATATGGCCTCCAAAATATTTTTTATATGTACCGAACCGAGGTATGAACACAGAAGCGCAAATGCGTAAAAATAGTTTTTATTTAATATCCTTAATATCTTAACTATGAATATGAATCCGAGTATGAATCTCGGTATGAATCAAGATATAGAGGGGCAAACGGTAAACGAGGAAGATAGACAAGATATTGACAATGAAAATAATGCATTTGAGGATTTATATTACTGAGTTAAATATTAAGGAGCAAAAAGAAACAAAAGGAAGATCGTTCTTTTCTAGGTGTTAAAGTCAACAAAGAAATGCTAGTAATGAAATCCACTCGTTTATTGGCTCTTTTCTAACAAGTTAGGAAGACTTTCAAGCCAATGGGGAGGTTCCTTGAAAAACAAAAATAAGAAGTAAAAGGAAGAAAAAATATCAACAAAGGCTCTATTGATATACGTTTGGAAAATTATTATGCAGTATGTTATTTACGGACATGGTACATTGGTAGAGTTGTAGAGGATGGATTGATAAGAGCTCCAACAAAATTAAATTCCTTAAAGTCGTCCCTCGACACCTATTTGGCCAAAAGAGAAAAATGAAGACATTCAAATAGTGGAAAATAAGTTCACATTTTATGAGCCAATACCACTATTGAAAAATGAGCATTTTATCTAAAACGGCATCAAAAATTAGAAATCAAACAGAAATTTAAGGCTGCAAAAAATAGCTTCAAAGATTATTTGTAATTAAATGCACAAGTTCCTATTTCTGATTTTGGCTGTTTTCCTGACCTGCTATTTTTGAACTAGACCATTTTAAAGTTAATTTATTGAGGTCAATTTTGCGTATTGGGGTCATACTTACCTATGTTTTTAAGTTTTTTTTGTATTTTTTAATATTAATTTTTTAAATATTTGTATCTATTTTGCATTAAAGCACAGTCTAATCCAAACAAGCTGTTTTTTCTGTTTATGTTATAATAAATTTGAAACAAACAACTGAGCATCAAAAAGCAGTGAAATAGGACACCCTGTATACCGGGTGACCGCGAGATTACTAAGCAGGCGTTTTATTTAATTATACAAAAAGTTATCAATACGAAATATGGGGAGCTTACCGGAATGTCCATCAAGAAAAAAATAGGAGTAAAAGCAATAATTAATGGGTCATTTTCGATCCAACCAGAAATAATAGAAACTTTGTTATTTTAAATGAAACACCGGACATATTTTTGCGGTATATTAACTATTAAGCTACTAAAACTTTCACTTTCAGTTTACCTGTAGGTAATCCGGAAATGTTTAAATTTGACACTTAACCAGCATCCACTTAAATAATTTTAGTAGCACGTCCTGTATCCGAAACTATCATAGATAGGTATAGGGAGGGTTACATGACTTAGATTTTGATGAATAGGTAAAATCGAAAATAGCAAAAATATACAGGTTATTCCATTTAAAATACCTAACACAGTTTCCATTACGTCGGGTATGATCAGAAGTGATTAATTACTGTTTTTACGCCTACTTTTTTTCGTTATAGCCGTTCCTGTAAGCTCCCTAAATCTCAAAATATATATTTCTAATGACGCTAAAAACGCCTGATCAGTGGTCAGTATAATCTCGAGGTCACCCGGTATACCTATATAATTTTTGAACCAAAACATTCAAGAGATTTCCAAAAGGCCACAAATAAGCTATTTCATTTTGATGTTACCTAAAATTATCCTGTTCACAAAGTTGTTATAAACATGAATCCATTGCCAGAACCATGTCTGTGCTCATTGGTTTGATTCATAATAATTAACAAAATATAATAGATAAACTACCCTAGAACTTTTGTATTTCTTTTTTAATTTTTAGGATAGCTTTTAATTGAGGCTCAAAATTTGAACGTGGTTGATAATGTAAAATATTTTATCTCTATTGATGATTTTTGTTTAATCAAAGTCCATGTTTTAACAATTCTAATTTCTAAATTTTCATATTGAAGAATATTTCTAGTCTCCATAATAAACCTACCTATAGTTCCCTAAACCCGAGCGTAAAACTAAGTATACGTTTTGCGCAAATTGCAAGACACTTTAAAAGAACATGAAAACGCTTTCGCAATCTTTAGAAATCCCTTGCAATCCTTGTAAGTCTTTCGCAATCCTTTGGGAGTCTTTCGCAATCCTTGGGAGTTCTTCGCAATCCTTGGAATTCTCTCGCAATCTTATACACAAACTCGCAATCTGTCGCAATCCGTCGCAATCTTTCGAAATCCCTCGCAATCTTTCGAAATCCCTCGCAATCTTTCGAAATCCCTCGCAATCCCTTACTTTTCGCAATCTTGTCACAAATTTTACCCTAGTGACTACCCCCTCGAATTTAGCTTTATAGAGTTTTTTTTAAATGTTTTACGTCCTATATTCAGTCCTCGCAAAATTTAATGCCCGACGGTGCCCCACATCAGAAACATTTAACATTTGTATATATTATGTTATTCTGTTTAAGAATCTCTTTAATACTATATCATAATTAAAACTTGAAACGTACTATTGTACCATCCGAATGCCTGATATAGTTAATTGAGGTCGTGCGACATGGTCAAATTTGGTCTTGGATCGAAACAGAAAATGATACAATAATCTCCAGACTGATTAAATCGAAAAGTTTACTGTTTAGAGTTAATTGAGATCAATAGATAGTATTTGTATAACCAATACAAGACGGTACGACATGGTTTCATGTCGTGGCCCTGCACCGAATACCAGTTTGAAACACCCATATTCAGGATGAGTTTTTCAAAGTTTCAATGGGGCATATATTTTGACAAAAGTTTGGGTTAGTTTCGATTAAAATCTTTTTACATTATTTAGGTGGTGGAAGTAGAGGGATACTTTGAAATGTTTCAAGGAGACCATGTAATTTTACAGTGAAATTCGAATCTACTTCAAAAGCTATATAAAACATAGGCCATCTCGTAGGGTGGTATTGCTCGAGACTCGGTTGGAAAGAATAGAATGTGGCAATATAGAAGAGTTTTGGATAGGGTTAACTTTAATTTATGTGTTGTTTTTATTACCAATGTTTCATAATATAAATTATTATATACTCGATACTAGCACTACTAGCAGCCATTATCAAATTGTTATAGATTTAAAATCTCTCAAATTTTCTATTTGGATTATTAGGATTATTTAGTGATATGATATTTAGGGGCATTTATCAAAATTACTTATTTGGTCTTATAAATATTGGCATTCTACAATGACTTATTTTCCTTCATCCTCTTGCTCGAAGGACATAAAATTTCCAAGAGAAAATTAAATTAATTCAAGTATATGTTTCCACCAGTTTGAAACCACCAGAGCACGTTGGTAATTGGTACTAAGTATATAGGTACCTGCAAATTAAGAACCCATGTTACCAAATAATATATTTGATAAAATTTTATACAAATCGTAGGGGAAAGTCGAGTAAAATAACGCAGTTAGTGGAAATATTAATAAATTTCATGCCAAGAAACACAAAAATGCGAATATTTTACTCAAGGATATCTCAAATTATCAGTCACATCCAGGAACATAAAAAATGCAAAACTCCTGAAGAAGAAATACAAATTATTAAAAAAAAAACTGCATATGCCTACTCCACTGATCACAGTTGAACGATCCCAATCCTGCTTATCTGTATAGTCTTTATGATACCATCTCTTTCATATGTTGCATCCAATCCAGCCTGAATCGGATGGACCTTCGTAAATTTTGTTACATCTTGAGCATTTTTTCGTACTGTCGTTTGATGTTGTCGAAAGTCGAAACGGATATTCGATTCAAGTCTTGATGAGAGATGGAAGGTTGAGGATTGTGGTCAGATTGAAGATAAGTTTTCTGAGGAACAAGTCGTCTTCTTCGTTCAATTCTGAAATGTTCTCGGATGATGATAGCGGCCTGTCGGTTACAGCAACTACTACACAATCTTCGGGATTGATTACTTTTGGGTGCTAGGGCCCAATTTCGCAGGATCGAAAAACATTCACTGCTTTTTCAATTGAAGCTACCCCTGAAAAAAACCTGCTAAATAATTAACTTGTTTGACATTGTGTGATTGCTCGACCAGCATGAGAGATCTGCCACTTTTCATGCTCTTCACTATAAGCAGCATCGAAGGTTCCAAAAAGTCTTCTTTCTGCAATGTGGTGGTAAACTTAAAAGTTGAATGTCCACGCTGCAACATTTATTAATAGCAGCTAAGGAGATCCCGCTCGAGTGGCTTTCTAATATGAAAATAGCTTGATCATCAAGGTTGCTTTTTCAGGCTTTTGAAAATGATCAATCAACTCAAGAAATAGTTCGGAGTGTATGAATCCTGTGTCGGAAACCAAAGGTATTGTATCAGGTGGAGCATCACTAATCAATTCTCCCTTCCGAAAGTGGAATTTTGTTTGGCACTGTGAGAATCGAAGTCTCATCCTTATTGTACCATCAATGTTGCAGGATTTGATTTTTTTCAATTAGGTTTTTGAGGTTACTAAAAACGGTTCACTTGAACTCTTATTAAAACCAGAGGATCTTGCAAGGCTTGTTTTCTCTGGCGCTAAAACACTCAAATTGTAACGCTAATAGAATGAAAACACCCAATCATTTCTCGGCATTTTCCTCAGTTTGTTAAATTTGTGGCTAACGCCATTTCTTTCTGCGAGTTCGAAGATTAATTCGCCTAATGATTCAACCGTTAAGTCATAAAGTAATTAGCTAAGTCCCTTTCCATGTCAGGGGTGAAAACTGACTTGAATCGGCCTTGAAAGGTGGGTATGGAATCGACTTTCAACTGCTTCCGAAGAATTGCTTCATTTACTCCGAAAAATTTTGCTGATTTTGCGATGTTCGCAAGGTGGTCATGCCAGAACATATTGCTCTTGACCGAGACACCCATTAGTTCGAATTGACGAGGATGAAGGAATGGCCGATCCTGCCATAATGATGCCAGGGCCCGCCGTATTGGCTTTCCTGGTGAACGTGGCTTGCTTGGGTTTTTGCTGCAATGAACAGGACAAAATTTCTGTCGCCCCAAGTTCGAACTTTCTCCAGATCTTGATTAATTGTTGTAATCTGCTCCTGTATGCGGTGATAAGTTTCTGTCGGTGGTGAAGGTTTGTCTCATCTAAATTGGGAGACAAGGATACTATCATCTGCAAAACTATAAACAGGATTATTGATTTCGGTCAGCAGGTCATTAATTTAAATGAGAGATTATTACGAATGAACCAGAAAAATTAAAAACACCTCCGATGATCACGAATTTTTGCTAACACGTGTAAATAACATCAATTGGTATACGTATAATTACGTTTTCTTGCCCGATGCGCTTTTTCCTATATATTTACGTAGGTATATATTGTAAATTTGTTCAGCACCAACAAACGCCTTTATATAATAATTTCTCAGAGTTAATAAATATGCATTGTATATTCCTCTAAAAATATTAGATTCACTATTGTTGTACTAATTTATTAATCGATTTATTGACATCGGAATATCGGAAATTATTATGATTATAGAAAATTGGCGCCCAGACAGTAGCCGTCTTACTAACTAACGTCAGTGCTAATGTACTCTGTTGATTATGCACCATAAATAACTTTAACTGATAGATCTTTCTTGTATTAGTATTTATTTATATATTTGTGAAAGGCCTCTGTTATTCTTGGGATTTTTCCTAGAATTTAGTTGTTTCAGAAATTAGACCATAAATAAGATCTCTGTAATAGGATGTGCATTGTTTGGCAATAGGCAAGATACTGTAGTTTCCGTTTTTCTCTTCGAAGTGTACAAATAGTCTAAATGTGGTTGTATATTGCCGTTGGAGCAGAAGGTAGAAAATAATAACACAAACAAATTATGGACATTTCTAAACTTTTCGTCCTTTTAATTACTGTCTGTATTTCTGCAGGATCATAAATTCTGTGTTCTTCAAGTATCTTGTCAGCTGTTTGCATCCTCCAGGCGGAGTGGTTACATATCTTGGAGCCTCAGATCATCCCTTATTCTTTTAGTGCTTCTTGGACCAGTTTGTTGTGCATGTCTAGCTTAAGGGTGTGATGAAACCTGTAAAGTCTTCTGAGTCTTCTGTTGGCCCATCACTCATCACGTTCTCTGGGGTTTTCTGTAATGATGCTGATAAAAAATGCTAATTTTGAATAACTTCAATTATGTACATGGCACCTGAAGTGTCTCTGGTGATAAATTTTTATTTTTTTAGTGGTTGAGTCAAAAATAAAGTTTCTTCTTGCTAGTCAGATCTGCACATATTTCATTGGTCCATTGTCTACAGATACGACCCTATCTATATCCAAATTTCTTCTTAGCTTATTTTCTTAGATCTCTCCTTCTCGTCCGAACTAAGTGGTTTTTGGTTCTTTTATCTTTCCTTTTGTTTCCATCATTAGTTATAGGGAATTTGTGAATATTTGGGCTGTAAAGCTGCGGACCAAGAAAATAAGAAAATGCAAACTGAATTTAGGCATAGTGGAAAACTATTTCCCATAACACTTTTGTGCATTTTACAGCTGAGCAAAGTGAAGAACTAAACTTGAAATAAAGTTGAAAAAATTTTTAAATTTTTATTTTTTTAATTGTTGAGTCCAAAATTGTTTCTTCATGTTAGTCAGATCTGCATACATTTCATAGGCCCAACCTCTGCAGATACAATTCTCTAATCAAGTTTCAACTGATGGAGGGTGTTATTATTTTTCTTGCCGTAGTAGGCAGAATAACGTTTTCATCTTCCTTCAATCGCTCTGCATTTTTCTTTTTTTCTTGACTTATTTGCTCAGATCTCTTCTTCTCGTACGAACTAATCAATAGTTCCACTGTCTTTGGTTCCTTTATCTTTTCATTTATTTCCATCATTAGTTATTATAGAGAACTTCTGAATATTTCAGATTCCTGGAACTTGCCTTAGGAGAGTAACAAAATGTCTTTGGATGTCCATATACATATTTGAGAGAGAAATGAGCTGGTAATGCCAAATGGCAAGAAGACGAACGACTCCCCAAATTGGTATGGAATTAGGTCCCACTATAAGAGCGGCAACTGGGAAGACCTAGAAGGCAGTGGAGAAATAACTTGGCAACTTTAAAAATCGGGCATGCAGTGGACCTAATGATGGATAGAGACTAATGAAAAACCCACTATAGGCTGTAAAGCTACGAAAAAAGAACATAAGAAAGTGGAAACTGAATCTAAGCGAAATGGAAAACTATTTCCAATAACACTTTTTGTGTGCCTTTTTACAGCTGAGCCGAGAGCTGAGCCAAGTGGAAACTGAACTTGAAAAAGTAGACACTGACTTCGAGCAAATTATAAATTTTTATTTTTTTAGTTGTAAAGTCATAAAAAGTTTCTTCATGCTACTCAGATCTGCACACATGTCATGGGGCCATCTTCTTTCCAAATTCAACTAAAGGGTGTTAATATTTTTCTTACCGTTGAATAACGTTTTCGTGTTCCTTCAATCGCTCTGCATTCTTCCCCTTTTTTGGCTTATTTGCTAGATCACCCCTTCTCGTTCGAATAAGCCAAGAGTTCCATTGTCTTTGGTTATTTTTTCTTTTGTTTTGTTTCCATCATTACTTATGAAGGACTTGCGAATATTTCAAGTTTCTGGAACTTGCTTTTCTTATCGTGATACTTAGAGCAGTGACGAAATTTCTTTGGATGTCCATATACCATAAACATATATAACAACTATTTAATATGAGATAAAAAATGAGCTGGTAATGCCAAATCGCAATGAGATGAAGGATTGGAGAAATTCTTTAAAAGTCGAGCATGCAATGGGCCTAATGATGGACAGAGACTAATGGAGGCAGATCGTGAAGTCAGCTAAAATCCATTATGGGCTGTAAAGCTACGAACAAAGAAGATAAGAAAGTAGAAAGTGGATTTAGGCAAAATGCTAAACTATTTCCAATAACACTTTTTTGTGCCTTTTTCAGCTGAGCCATGTGGAAACTGAACTTGAAACATTTCATCCATCCTCTGGAGATACAATTCTCTTATCAAGTTTCAACTGGAGAGTGTTAATATTTTTCTTGACGTAGTAGACAAATTAACGTTTTCGTCTTCCTTCAATCGCTCTGCATTTTCCTTTTTTGCTTGGCTTATTTGCTCAGATCTCTCCTTCTCGTCCGAACTAATCAACAGTTCCGTTGTCTTTGGTTCTTTTAGCTTTTCTTTTTTTTCCATCATTAGTTAAGTATGGAGAACTTGTGAATATTTCAGATTTCTGGATGTTGCTTTTCCTAGTGTGATGCTTAGGGCAGTAACAAAATATCTTTGGATATCCATATACCATAAAAATATACAAGAACTATTAAATCTGAGGGATAAAAATGAGCTGGTTATGCCGAATGGCAATGACATGAACAACTCATCAAAGTGGTATGGGGTTATTTTACAATATGAGAGTAGCAACTGGGAAGTCCTAGAAGGCAGTGGAGAAAATCATTTGGCAACTTTAACAATCGAGCATGCAGTGGATTTAATGATGGACAGAGATCAATGGAGACAGATCGTAAAGTCAACTAAAATCCACTATGGGCTGGAAAGCTACCAAAAAAGAATATAAGAAAGTAGACACTGAATTTACGCAAAATGGAAAACTTTCCTATAACACTTCTTGTGCAGCAAGGAAACCCTAAAACAACTAGCAACACGCAACCAGGTAACTTTAATCTGGGTTCCTGGCCATAGAGGCATAGAGGGCAACGAAAAAGCAGACTGCCTTGCGAAAGAAGGAGCTGGAACACCAAACTATGGTGCCCTACTATGGCCTTACGATGAGCCACATCACCGAAGAACTAAACAAATTGGAAAAAGATCAACTGTCGTCTTACTGGATAAACACTCCAGGACTAAGGCAGGCCAAAAGGTTTATCACCATCTCTGCGAAAAGAGCAGAACAGCTCTTAGACATGAACATAGCAGATATTAGAACTGTCGCCGGACTGCTGACTGGACACTTCCCGGTAAAATACCACCTAAAGGCAATAGGCCAAGCAGAAGACGATCAATGCAGATTTTGCAATAATGCAACTGAATCCGCAGAACATCCTGAACATCTACTCTGCCAATGTCCAAACCAACTCTGCAAAATGCTCAAGTACCTTGAAGGAAATCATCTCAAGAAATGAGTCAACTACATCCCAAGAAAACAGCTTCGTTTGGAAGAAGCCTACGTCTCTTGGACACAAATTAAGTTGTAGAGTAATGTAGAGTCATACACAAAAGATCTTTAAAGGTAGCAGTGCCGGGCAGCTGAAACTAGCCGAAACGACTCCCTAGCAATCTACAATCTTCACTTCTTGTGCCTTTTACAGCTCAGCTAAATGGAAACTGAGTTTAAAAAACTAGAAACTGATTTTCAATTATACATTTTTTTTTAATTGTCGAGTCAAAAATAGTTTTTTCAAGCTAGTCAGAGCTGTACACATCTCATTAGTCCATCATCTGCAGGTACATACAAACCTCAATTCAAGTTTCAACTGGAAAGTGTTAATATTTTTCTTGATGTAGTAGGCAGAATAGCAGTTTCGTCTTCCTTCAATTCCTCTGCATTTCCATTTATTGTTTTTTGGCTTATTTGCTCAGCTCTCTAATTCTGGTCATTCTTTTCTCTTTTGTTTTGTTCCCATCATTAGTTTTGGAGAACTTGTGAAAATTTCAGATTTCTAGAACTTGCTTTTCCCAGTAATGGCGATACAATATTAAACTTTCCATTACGTACTTGTGGTGTTGAAGAAATTATGTTAACTCTAATTATTTGTTAATAGAGTCCATATTTTTGCTGTTAATTATGATAAATTTATTATATGATAATCTCTAATCAGTCTAATCAATCATTTTCCGTCGTATACATCGATATTAAACATTAATCTTAGTGATTAATATTTAAAAATAATTGGAAGTGAGAAAAACATATTTTAAAACGCCAGTGTAATCACGAGAAAGCTATAATTTGCATTCAATAGCGCCTGTTTAAATTATTAGGTATGATCAATGATTAAATTCCACACTCATCCAGATATTGCAATTTGTCTTTATCTCACTTTAAATAATGGATTTATTTTTGACGATGATGCCATGAACTTTATAGATAATGCAATTAGATTCTTTAGCGTATAAAATTTAGGACGAATTCTTCGACAAGATTCCGGTTCTTGAAGTTAATGAACTGTTGCAACATGCATGCACATTAAACATGAAATAAATCCACTATTTATTTCAAATTTGAAGCACAAGTTCTTCTTGGTAAAAACAACGGCAGGTTTTATGTCGCGTGCCATAAACACTAACTTTTTGCGACAGTCGCATAAATATTTATTCATCAATTTATTGATGGCAACGGTACCTCTACCTAGTCCCGTCTGAATACGAGATTCTTGCTATTTGTAGCATGTTATATGTTTAACACCTTACATATGTTTTGACCTCCCATATCTATCGTCAATGTATCAACCTACTTTTTGACCTGTCTTTTATTGATTCCTCCTGTGTGCCTCACATTTCTAGACCTTTATCACAATTTTTCATTATGTTTTACCTTCAATTTTTCTACGTATTCTACTTTAAACATAGGATACACTTTCAACTCCAAACCACCGATTAAAAATAATTAGGGACGTGAAAAAATATAGATATCTTATAACACGAGTTTAATCACGATAAAGCTATATAATTTGCATTCGATAGCGCCTCTTTAAATTATTGGGTATGATTAAAGATAAAATTTTACACAGATCTGACCTTGTAATCGGAACAAAGGTTCGTGAAGGCATGGTGCATGGGCGCTTTGTTTTTTTATATGGGCAAAGTGTAGTCCCGTTTAATCGTCGCTTCGGTCGGTTCACACCATAGTTATCTCTATTTAGATCGGGCTTACGTTTAATGACCTTGCCTGATCGATAGTGTTTCTATGGGGCTTGTTTTACTGCTTATTAAGCATCCATACATGAAGAAGTTAGTTAGTTAGTTAGGTAACTCGTTTTATATGATTTCCCCATATGCAGCTCAAAAAATTCTTAGGAAGTTATTGACAATGTAGATCTTGATGCTGATAATATATATCTGATGAGAAGATCTTAGTGTTAATCTTAATTGACACATTTACGTAATCAAATTGTTAAAAAAAGTAAAATTTGATACCTACTTATGCATAGAAATATTTCGTGAACAAAGCAAGTAATAACTTCCAGGAATAGTTAAGTGAGAAAATGGCGTTTCTTGATATTTGAAACTGTTCTGGCACTGGCACAGCGGTAGTTATTTTGGAATTTTCCTCCTCTTTAATAGCCGAAGATCTTCAGTTATTGATTGGTGGAGGCAGGGCTGTAGCCAGGCGTTCGTTGGTACCAGGGCATTGCTGATTATTGTCAGGGTGACATTTGTAGAAACTCAAATTATTATATATAAACTATTTTTAGGAAAGAAACATATCTATAGGGCTTGTGACACCATTATTATATAGGTATACTTAATCTAAAATATTAGTAGCGTCAGTAATAATGGTGCATAGGATAGTTACCAACAATAAGAATGTTCTTATAAAAAATAATATCCAAACCCGAAGACAAAAAACTAAATACTAGCTTAATCGTGTCAACGGCGATTTGAGAAACTCGCGCTTTATACCAACAATAGTATGTAATCAGTATAAATACACGCAATCAACGCGATACGCGATACTTCGGGGAATCACCGGCACCGGCTATTTTCATCCCATTGCCCTGTTGCCAATTCGTGAGTTCAATTCCACATAAATTTGCTGCCAGGGCAAAAATTTTGTTTGTCAGGGCGGCGCCCTGATCCGCCCTATTGCAGCTACGGCCCTGGCTGGAGGTTGTATTTTTTTATGAATGACACCCTTTAAATGGCCCCAAAAAAATCTAAAAGAGTTAGATCCAGAGATCTTGCGAACCATTCTATCGAAGTATATGATATTCCAGCATAATTAGAGCCATCTTGGTTTCTTACACTTTATATATAGTGAAATGAAGTCCTAATCAAGTTCCAATTGAGGACTATTCTCTTGAGAAAAGATGAGTTTAGAGATTTGGAGACTATCTGCAAACAAAAGCTAGATGAGTTAGAAGAACAACTAAGGAGATCATTGATGGAAATAGCAAACAGTACGAGAAAATCAGATTGCTGCCATCAATGAGGATCAAAGCCATCGTGGAATGGAAGACTCAAGCAGCTGTCTTTAAAAAAAAAAACAAACACCGGAGGACCTGACTTATCAAACACTGACTCTGGCCTCATCCATAAGCTTGCCGGGCATCAACGTAGAAAACATGTCTTGGCGTAATCACGTCACCAAAATCGCCAAGGCAGCAGCACAAAAGCTAGAAGCACTCCATAGAGCAACAAAGTTATATACACCTCAACAGCTCTTTCTGCTCTATAAGACCTAGATAAGCCCATCTCTGGAATACTGTTCCCAAACACTTGCTCAAGATATTGGACTCCATAGAGAGGAAAGCAGTCCGCCTTGTGGATAACCCAGAGTTGACTAAACACCTTGATAGCCTTGAACTTTGAATAAAAGTTGCGAACCGATAGTACTACGGAAGATGTTCGAACGAGCTGGCACGTATGATTCCGCTCAGAGTTGTGCCAAACAGTCTGGAATGGACTTCCGAGTAACGTTTTTCCCGAAAACTACAACCTAAAGCGCTTCAAGTCCAACGTCCACCGTCTTCTCCGCATACGCACCCCTACATCACGCACGGAAATGGATTCAATTTTAGTACTTTACGAATGGCTTCATGAGAAACTTAACTTTGCTTTAGCATAAAAAAGCATTGCAGAACTGCAAAATTTCCACTTGAGCTGCTTCATTCAGTTCCCTTTTTCTGCTCTTCCAGCAAGTTTAGACTTCACAAATAATACAGCATCCTTTGACATATTAAAACTGCACAGTAGCTTCTCCAACAGTTTATCATTATCTACCTTATCGAATGTCTTGGTACAATCCATTATAATTCTGAATTAATATGTGGTATTTGAAGTCTTGGCACAGTATAACTCGATTGCATTAGTTATTGTGTTCCAACGAGCTTCAGGAGTTGCCAATCCTGGAGAGCCTAGACGATGTAGGTAAATGGATTCACTTTTAGTATTTTACGAATGACTTCGTGAAAAAAACTTGTTGCAGCTTTGTTTTAGCATAAAATCATTGCAAGACTGCGAAGTGCTCCAAGATATTCACTTGAGCTGGCTTCATTCAGTATTTTTCGTACCCCCCTTTTTTTTGCTCTTCGATCAAAATATGACATCACACATAATACAACATCCTTTGACAAATTAAGGCTGCACAGTTTTTCCAACAGTATACCGTTAGTTACCCTATCGAATGCCTTGATATTAAAACTGGAATGAATTCTGAATTAATATGTGATCTTTGAAGTGTTCACCTCGATTTTACAAGCATAATTGGAATGAACCAGTTACCGTGTTTCGGCGAACTTCAGGAGTAGCTAATCCTGGAGGAATGGCTTCTTGAAAAAACTGGCTACAGCTTCGGTTTAGCATAGAAACATTGTAGGACTGATTGCGAAGTGATCCAAGATTTTCAGTTGAGCTGCTTCATTCAGTATTCTTCGTTCGTCCTTTTTTTGCTCTTCCATCAAAATATGACATCACACATAACACAACATCCTTTGGCAAATTAAGGCTGTAAAGCTTTTCCAACAGTACACCGTTATTTACTTTATCGAATACCTTGGTATTAAAACTGGAAGAAATTCTGAATTAATATGTGGTCTTTGAAGTGTTGGCACAGTTCATCTCGATTTTACAAGCATAACGGGATTGAATCAGTTATCTTGTTTCAATGAGCTTCAGGAGTGGCCAATCTTGGATCATATAAGGAACTGGTTTCAATTTCAGTACTTGCTTCGTGGGACAAACCTGTTGCAGCTGCCACTTGGCGTAAACGCAATGCAGGATTGATTGCAAAGTGCTGCAAAAGTTCCACTTGAGCTGCTTCATGCAGTATTTTTCATTGCTCTTCCATCAAAATGTAACTTTACAAATAATACAGCTTTCTGTAATAAATTAAAACTGCTAAGCTTTTCCAACAGTACCTTTCGATGATTTGTCCCTGCGAATCAGGCCATTCTTTATTTTAAATAGCGGTTCTTCCATTAGGTTGGAATAGTTCTACTGCCTCTTACTTTATGCGCCAGCTCAGTACAAACTTTAGTGAAATCCTAGCACCAACAGGTATAGTTGCTTCTATCTGATGGTTATTTCCCTCTTCGTTATTTTTGTCCTAACTTTTGTTTGAGCATTTATTTCCTCATGAATCCCCATAACACTGTCTGGAATCCATGAAGATCATGTTCCACGCCCGGAGTGAAAGTTGTCCAGCAGTCTTTTCAATTCGCCGTGGTTCCTATCATCTCTTTGTACTTCTGAAGTTCTTTTATTAAATGCTTTAGATAAACCTTCTTTAGTTGTTTTACCTTCACTGTGAAGTTTTGCAGTTAGTCCAGTTCTTATTTTCTTCTGTTTTTCCTGGTGCTTCGTCCATATATTTAGAAAAAATCCTGCTCGTTTTAACGTCGTCCACTTCTAGTATTGTTGTAGATTTTGTATAGTTGCATCCTTGATGAGCTGATATATTGTTGGAATAGTCCAATATTGGCCGAAGACAGAGATCGTGTTGGCTCTGAGTGAACAACTCTATTAGAGATTATTGTGGTTGTTTCTCCATATATGTTTGACCAAGTAATTTTCTGTTCTGGCTTATGTTGGAAGTATCTGTTATTTATCCCCAATTCGTTCTGCGCACAGAAATGACAAGTTTTCCTCCAAACTCGTTACTAAGCGGTTCATTATTTTTTTTAAATTCTTCCTCGACATCATTACCAATTTTTGCATTTATGCTGCGTCCTTTTAGTATTTCTTTATTTTGGTTTGCTATTTGTTCGTAAAATTCAACAATTTCCTTATTACTTTTATTCGTAGGTAGTGCGTGGAGGCTAATAACGTGTATTTCTTCCCTGCTGATATCAAAATCTACCTTCTACCATCTGAGGTTTATATCGATCAATTAAAATTTCAATGCTGGCTATGTGTTTTTCGTTTTCGCTGCACTTGAGCATGTATCCAGGATATGTTGATTTCTTTTCTTTCCTCTTGGTTCCTTACAGAGTACCAAAAACAATTCTGTTCTCTTTCATATTGTCAAAGAGGATTCTTGGGACGCTTCCCATCACGTGTCGCAGAGTATATTTGCTGGTGGTGATCCTCTTTGTTCTTTCATGTTGCGTAGCTCAGATGGTGATGAATAGAATAATAATTCGCTGACTTTGAAACAAATGTACGTATATTGATTGATGTCCAGGTTTAGTATAAATTGACGTAGGTGCACTATGTTGATGACCATGTTTAAATACAATTTACCAGAAAAGCGTGAAGCGCATGACCATTCGTTGAGGACTGATTGGACGCGACCTATTTGGTTCCCTTGAGTCAATTTGAGGTTCCCTTGGAAGTACTTTTTGTTTATGTTGAAGTTAAGAGACCTAATTCGTTTACTTTATATTGGTATGCTTAATTCGGTTTCACTTTAATTTAGGTTTACTTTGACTAATTGTGTTTACTTTTTCACTGACGTAACTTGGGTAGGTGTGAACTTGATGATAGTAAGCGTTTGCCGTTGAGGTACTACGAATTGGACCAAATTGTTGTTTACTCGGTTTGCACGTTCTTTTATACTAAAATTTGTTGAAAGTTTACTGATTGTTTTTAAAACATGTTTAGACAATATGTATAATAATTATCTTTCAGGATCAAGTATCAAGTTCAAACTTTAGACTGAATGTTCTTTTTTTATACTAGAACCTTTTAGTTGACACATTCCCTCCATCTACAAGCATTGGCCTCCAATGCCGAAAAGCATCTTTTAGAATAAAAAGTTGACAATTCCTCTTTAATGAAGATAAAAAAAGATATCTCTAATAAAGTTTTTTACCGAATTCCCAAAAATTCTTTTTTAGAGATTCAAAAACTCATTTCTAGTGAGTATAAAAAGAATGGAGCCTGCCTAATTATTATTAACGAGTGGTACTCAATGTTTGAATAGTCATATCGTTCCTTACATAATTAAATTTAAGTTATATTTTGGGCACTTTAATCTTGGTTCTGGCTATGATTTAGTTAGGACCTGGATTTCGGCCAATGGTCACCCATCTTACTTCTACTCGGTTCAGAATATTTGCTGTGGGTCTCCATTTGGCTGCTATTATTTGTATAAGGGCTCCATCTGACCGAATTGTAGGCCGCCATTGAATAGTGCTCCATATACATATTAAAAATATAAATAAACCATGAGTAATAAATATTGACACCTAATTCTTATCCTAACGTTTTCCCTTGACTCGGTTTGCACGTTCTTTTGTACTAAAATTTGTTGAAAGTTTATTGATTGTTTTTCAACATGTTTAGATAATATGTATAATAATTATATTTCAAGATCAAGTATCAAGTTCAAAGACTGAGTGCTCTTTTTTTATACTAGAATCTTCTAGTTACCAATATCTATCAAATTTTTCTGTCTCTGATGACTTACAACTTGTGATTTTCTACTTATTTTTTTATCGTTAATAATATTAATAATTAGATTTAGAGTTTTGTGATAAATTATGTAGGCTTTCATGTATCGAAAATTCATTTTAGACCTGAGAGATAATACTGGAACATTTTAGAATAAATACCTAAGGTTGTTTCCCATTGAATTTAATGTTAATAAGATGTTGTCTGGTCTAGTCAATAGATATGGATGGTTTCGACTCGAATTAAGATACTTATGGGTTAATAAGAACTCTCTGTTTTGTTTCTTGTCTTATTTTATTTGTATTCTTTTTCAATTTAGTACCACTTTATATGTAAGTACCCATGGTGGTTGTAAATAAATAAACACATGTTGGTTGCACCCTTAATATCGACCACAGATTTTTTGTTACTGAGACGAGCTTTAGGAGTCTACATTTTACGTATTATAAGGTTTGTGAACGTCGACTTCATGTGCATCTAACAATACGATAAAATACTGAGGAATGTAAATAAAAGAAAAATCATCTCACCGTACCGTCCTACCCAACTACCCAGTACACACACCATAAGTGCACTATGCATGGTTGACCATATTTGGCAACCTTTATCTGATTTTTTTTTCTTCGCGTTATGGCGGGTTTTCGCAAAGAGGCGTGCTAGGCGTTTTATATCATTGTTGAGATCGAAAGCGGCATGAATAATATAGACGTACATATTTATCATGTGATAAAATTTATTGCATGTTTATTTAGTGCGGAACGATGATGTCATTGACCATTTGGAGCAGATAACTTACGTGCCTCTTGTGCTTGTGCATAATTCTTCTTAACGTGAAATAGGCTTCTTTTATTTTTTATATTTACTTATACATTCGTGTAGATGCGGTTAAAATCCCATGACTTGATGGCAAAGTAAATGCAGCAAGACAGCTTGAACAGATATTGCTATTGCAATCCCATATTTCTTCATTAATTTGTTTGAATACTAGTTAGTGTGAACCGCCAGTGTCAGTTAAGAAAAAATCAAATTATGGACTAATATCAGTTCTCTTCAACAAATGTAATTTCAGATAAATTAACATCACAAATTCCTAAACCTAAACCACATAAATTACCTCTGAAGTTAAAAATTTAGCTCTTTATATCTGAATGGTAAACATATTGAGTCTCACGTATAAGAGGATTACAAACGAAGACAACCCAACACCATCACCACAGAAATTACATTATCTATTAGGACAAACATATTAACATCAAACCTATTAACATCGACACTTTGTCGGCAACTTGTCCCTGTGTAGTTTTACTAAAATGGGCATATTTCCAACGGCTTCGCTAGGGTGGGCAACAGCTCAAGTGCCACATGTTGATGTTTCGCAGACCCCTGACTAATGGTGTACACTCGAGGTTATCATGAATGAAAAGATGTAGTAAAATGGGCAGATATGGTCGTTTATTGAAGGAATGGCTATTTACTTGTATGGTTGTTTTTTACCTCAATATGTTTAACCATGTGTGGCCTCCGCTGATCACGGTGCCGGTGGCCCGAAAACGAAAATAGTTTTGACAATGGAGATTTTTGTATGAAATTTGGCTAACATATATACATGTACATACTATAAATTCCTGTCTGTTTCAAAAGGGTTCAAGGTAGCCTAAAGTTATTTTTTTGTAAACGAAAAGTGAATTTGGCTTCATGATACTGACTATTTAACAGAAAATTATTAATAAAGGGTGAAAAATATAATTTCAATTAAATATAGAACACAAGAAAAAATAATTACTAACTTAGATAGGCTATAACTAAAAAACTAGTCACATGAATAAATAAATAAATAACGTCTTTATTCCCGAAAGAGAAATACAATGGGAATGGCGAGATTTAACATTAGTTATTCTTCCACCTAACCATTACCACTATAAGAAAACCCCAACAAAACATAAGTAAAAATAATACTAGAAATATAACAATAAATGAAATATTAAAGAACAAACTTGATACAAAAAAAAAGAAAAACCTGCAATAGAGAAATATTACAATAATTCAAATAATTAAATGAGCGCAGAGAGTTCAGTCAGGAGTTGTTCTCTATATTTGTGATGCAAGGTACCAATACTGCACTTCTTATAATCGCTACTTAAGAAATTATAGTTCAAAACAGCCATACAAGTAAAACTCCTATGGAAAAGGGTAGTTCTGCGCAGGGGCATTGTAAGACGATCCTGATGTCTGACCGCGCGATTATGACCGGCATCACGAAAAACAAGCTTTTCTCTTAAATATAAAGGAGTACATGATCTTATTAATTTAGTGAGAATCACAATAAAATTTAATTTTACCGTGTTTTGAACTCTAAGCCATTTTAAGTCATTGATCTTAAGTTAAAAATATACCGACAACAAACATTTTGGACATATTGTAGACGATTTTTTGATGTTAAGTCCAAACAAGGATAATACACAATATTACAATAGTTAAAAACAGGTAAAATTAGTGACTGGCACAACTTTTTCCTCCTTTTGAAATTAAGAATATGCCTATTTGCATATAATACTTTCATTCTTAAGTAATTTTTTTGTAATATTTTCTTAACATGCTCTCTAAATCTAAGCTGAACATCCAAATACAGCCCCAAGTTTCTTGCGCACTTTGCAAATATTAAGTTTTTATCAGCCAACTTTAATTTTAAACTCCTCTCCAGTTCTATTCTGCGTTTTCGGGACAAAATAGAAGAACTTCCGTCTTATCAACATTTAATTTTAAATTGTGCTCATTTGAATACTGCAATATTGAAGTGAGATCGCCATTCAGCTCCACAGTAGCCGAGTCAGGATAAGCAGTTGCAAAGTTATGGAGAAGTTGGGTGTCATCAGCATAAGACTGTACATGTGAATTTTTAACAGCATCAAAGATATAGAAGGTGTAAATCAGGAATAAAAGCGGACCCAAGATTGAGCTCTGTGGGACCCCAGAGACAATGTTTCCAACAGATGACAAGGTATTATTTATACGTACCCTTTGCTGTCCCCCCACAAGATAGCTCGCAAAGAAACGACATGATACTGCATCGAAGCCCAGATAATGCAGTTTTGCACACAACAGGTCATGGTCCAACACATCAAAAGCCTTAAAGTAATCAAGACACACTGAAACTACTGCCGTATTCTTATCAATCGCTCTCATAATATTGTCAGTTACATTTAGTAGTGCTGTAACCCTCCCTAAAGCCGGACTGGTGCAACGACAGCAGTTTGTTCTCAGAGAGGAAACCATTTATCTGTGAATGCACAGCCTTCGACACTACCGGTAACAAGTTAATTCGACGCAAGTTCATAACGCTAGATGGATTGCTAATTTTAGGAATGGGGCAAACAATTGATTCTTTCCATTGTATTGGAAAATATCCTACCTCTAAACAGCAATTTACAATATGAGTCAAATGGTTTAATACAGCAGGCAAACTAAGCTTAAGCATTTCCAGCAGCGTTTGATTGATGATGACTGAGTTAAAGTCAAAAAGAATTAAAAAAAAATGGTCCAGAGGAATGAAATGTGTTTACTTAAATCCAAAACACCCTATGGATATGTGGAGAGCCATTGCATGAGATTCGCCATAGCTCTTGATGGATTTGGGCCAGACACAGATTACTCCGGAGTAATCTGTGGTCCAGATGTAGGTTACGTAAGTCAGGAGATCTCCCGTTGGTCTGTGCTTTTGGAAGCCATACTGGCGATCGCTTATGATGCCTGCCGATTCGAGATATTTTAAGAGCTGTTCGTTGATCAGTTTCTCCAAGACTTTGGACATGATGGGATCTAGGGCAATTGGACGATAGTTATTTGGAATCGTTTTTACCTTTCTTCAGGATTGGTTGTACTTGAGCGCATTTCCAGCTAGAAGGAAAGCATGCAGTTCTGTAAGATAGGGAGAAAAGCCTGCATAGTGGAGCTGTTAGTTCAGCAGCACATTTCTTAAGCACTATTGCTGGAACCCCATCCTGTTCTGTGGCCTTGTTAGTGTCAAGGCTTTTGAGCATTTGTTTCACTTCGCGTTGGCGAAATACCAGACCTGGGATAGTTGGGGGAGTCTTTCCTTGATGATCTAAGGTAGAATTTGATGCAAATATTTCGGCAAAAATGTTCGCTTTTTCTTTGGCCGTTTCCGTCATTGAGCAATCATCTTTGGTCAGTGGTGGGATTGACGTCTTTGAGAAACCCTGATTGACAGCTTTGGCAACTGACCATAAGGATCTTAATCCGTTAAGACGGTTGAGAAGCTTATTCTTGATCTGCTCGGTATAGCCTTGCGTTCGCCAATGGTCCGCTTACACTGGTTTCTAGTCGTGAAGAATATATTTCGATTTTCGGCTGTCGCTCGGATCTTGACGCCGTTTGCGGTAGGCGGCATTTTTAGCATTGACTGCTCTCGAGGAGTTTTTCCCAAACCATGGTTTACGGTTTGAGATACGTTTCATAGAAGAGGGGATGACAGCTTCCATACCCAGCTAGGATAACTTGAGTTATCTCAGTACCAGATTCAGGGATGTTTTGAGTCCTAAAGCAGACATCTTTTCAAGGAAAAGAAAGATAAAACTTTTCGGGGTATCTGTGGCTTCTGTATTTTGATAGCAAGTTCACAGGTTGCGGAGATAAGATTGTGGCCTGATGGGCCCAACGGAGGTTGGACAGTTACGGTGTAGAGGTCAGAATTAGTTGTTAAGAATTGATCCAGGATTCCAGGAAGCTAGCAAAGTCTTTTTGGCGCTCAGGGATCCTAGTAGGTTCGTCAACCAACTGAGTAAGTCCACAGCTTATAGCAAAAGACTCGGCTTCTCGCCTTTCATCCTTCTTTTTATGGGAGTGTTTCAACCAGTCGATGTTATGTACGTTGAAGTCTCCTACTATGACAATTTCTGCCGTTGGATAGTTGATCTGCAGAAAATAGGTTAGATTTTAAAAAAGCCGTTTATGTTAGTGTTCGCTAGGTGGTCTATGCAAGCAGCAAATGAATTTGGTTGCTCGATCTGTGCTTAATTTGAACCACATGACATCGAAGTCCTTAGATTCGTATGTTTCTTCTCGTTGACAACATAAATCGTCTCGTATAAAAACAGCTAATCCAGAGTTTTGTCGAAATAGGGAATAAAGGTCATAATATCCGGGTATATTCAAGTGAACATGTGTAGTGCTTGATTTCACTTTTGTTTCTGATAGAGCTAAAATGTGAGGCTTATTTGATGTTAGGTGCTGGTGGACCGAGTTAATATTTGTGTTGATCCCTCTTATGCTGCAGAAGTCCATTCGCAGTCTATTTTCTATTCTGGAGACGTTAGGCCTGACTAACCCAGACCAGCCTCCACCCGGAGATCTAAATGGGAGGCCATTTTACCTCTGGAGTATTTAGATCTGGGAGACGCCATCGTGCAATATTTTTTCTTTTTTTTCCACCCTGGGAACCGGTCACAAAGTCATGATAACGAAACATGAACCAGAGGTCATTTCACGCCGCCTAAGCCAATGTGGTGGTATTTCACCGGATGATGCGGGTGGACCACATCTACCACTACTAGTTGGTGAATGTCTCGACGTTTTGGTATAAAATATTTTATAATCATTTAATTTTAAGTTAATTTGCTTATTTCATTTATTGCATGAAGAATTTACACTATTGTCTAGATTTAACTAAATTATGTATATTTAAAAATGCATGCAGATCTTTCTACGTTTTCCTTCCATGTAGGGCTTTTTAGATGGTCGGTTTTGTAATGATCCTGCCTACCTACACAGAGTGAATTATTAAAGAAAGAAACTATATCGTATATTCTACACCATAAAATATTACAAGAAGAAAAAGTGGTTGTTATGGCTACCAAAGTGTCTACCTACAGCCGTTCATGCCATATTATGTATCAGCGTGGAACTAAACCCATATTATGCTACCTCGTAGGTTTTCCTGTGCATATCAATTTTACTGGAATTACAACATTAACAATTTCTCTGCCATTGTTTATTTGACTGATTCATATATACTTCCAAATAACTGATAAGAGAAACAACAGGTAACTAAATAAATTAAACAATATTAAAAAAATACCCACTTGATCCCACACATAGTACGTCATTTTCGATTAACTAATATTGAAATATTTGGCAATAATTTATATTATCAAAATTAAAAATTGTTTAATTATTAATACGATATGCCTGAAAATATTCAGAATAAGACCAAACCTAAATAAATAATATACTATGTATTTCTATTTCTATTGTAGAATTAACCTACCTAGTTCTATATTCACTTTTGTAGAAGCACCTTCACTTCGTATCACAAATGAAATATTTTCTCCTGAGATGAGGCTTAAAATGTTACTCCTAAAGGCATAGCCGTATTCGTCGCGCCGCGCGCCGGTAGGAAAAATTTAACTTAGTTGAAGGTTGAAAGTCGAAGAAGTAAGAAGTAAGAAGTGCCTTACAATCATTCACATGTGAAGCATCGGCCTCTGTCGCCGCGCTGCTGGAGTTTGGCGCCAAGAACATCACTCTCTATCGCTGTCATGTTTGATGCCATTATATTTAGCCATTTTCTCATTTGTTTGCACAGATATTACGTGAGGAAAAAGCGGCCCAATCAAATCACCAAGAAAACGACAGAAAGAAAAGAAATGGGCATCGATGATGAAATAAAATCTGATCTAAGACTTTATTATTATTCATTCGTTTTATTTTGAGAGAGAAATACCCACTTTGTGTAAAATAAGAAGAAAGAAGCAAGACGGCAATGTAGGGAAAAAATGAAAAGTAGAAAATCAATTCTGTTTGAAAAAGACGAAATTATTTCTTGGCGAAGACGATGTTTAAGAGCAGTAAGACAATATTGAGGAGTAATGTTATTATTTATTATTTGGACGAAATTTTGATAAACGAGGGATACATGATTGGCAACATTTCATAGAAGGTCTACTAGTTACACCTTCAATTTTGACCTTATCAAAATACTGTCTTACCATTATGATCAGCATCATCATCATCATCATCATCATCATCAATCAGCCCTTGACGTCCACTGCTGGACATAGGCTTCCCTCATGGCTTTTCATTGTTGTCTGTCTTGACCCGCCTGAATCCAATTGGTTTCAATTCCCTTTAGGTCGTCGGTCCAGCGTCTAGGTGGTCTTCCCCTGTTCCGCCTATCAGCGCGCGGTCTCCACTCCAGCAATCTTTTCGTCCACCTGTCGTCCCCCATTCTGGCCACGTGATCGGCCCAGTTCCATTTTGATGTTGCTATTTTCTCGAATATTTCCCTCATGTATAAAAAATCCCATTAGAGGAGTGCAGTTCTCGGAAAATTACAGCGATAATTCCACTGTAGAAACCGAAAGAGCACAGCGATAATTGCATCGTACGTATCTATGGTAATTCCATTGTAAAATTACGATGACAGCATTTATAAATAACGTCAAAGTCAAGTGAATATATATTAAGTATTAAAAATGCCTCGTTTCGGATAAAAAAAATTGTATTTAAAATTTTTGTGTCTCTCTACTTTGTTTGCAGTTACATGTACGTTTTTGTATTAAAAAAAGAATAAAAATGTATTTTTTAAAACCATGTCTTTATTCGGGAAATATTCCCCCGAATTACACTCGTGCATCAAAATAACCAGATAATTTTGCATTCGAGCGTGTTGTCTTAGAAAAACTGCATTCGGTCATTTTCATATTTTGGAAAAAGAGCCCTCCACCTTCGGTGTCGGGCTCTTTCTCCAAAATATGAAAATGAACTCATGCAGTTTTTAGACAACACGCTGTCATGCAAAATTATCGGTAATTTGGATGCACTTGTGCAATTACTTACGATAATGTCTGTCATCCCGGTCCTCTGTCGCAGACTCTGGTTCGTAACGTGGTCTCTCAAACTTAGACCGAGCATTGATCTCTCAATTTTTCGTTGTGCGACTCTATGCTTCCTCGCTGATGACATCGTTAGGGTTAAGGTCTCCGCTCCATATATGAGTACCGGTAGGACACACTGGTCGAACACTTTTCTCTTTAGGCAGATGGGAAGATCGCTTTTGAAGACATGTTTTAATCTTCCGTAGGCTGCCCATCCAAGGTTGATTCTTCTATGTAATTCGCACGTCTGGTTGTCCTTTGATATTCGTACTTCATGGCCCAGGTATATATAATTCTCAAACATTTCAAGTGTGGTGTTTTCGATACTTATACACTCATAACAAGATTTGTCATGATCTTAGTTTTGGAGAAGTTAATTTTCAGTCCAACATGCATGCTTCTTCCAATTCGTGGAGCATTTGTTTCGCCTCTCCTAGATTGTCGGTTATCAGGACGACCGACCGACATGGTAGCGTTCTTGTATATATTATAGATCAGTTTTGAGTATCTATAGTCCACTCGACATTCTCTCAGGGCTTCCATTATTGCCTTCAATTCGATCGTGTCAAATGCCTTATGGAAGTCTATAAACAGGAGGACTAGTGGCCTATTGTATTCAACGGTTTTCTCGATGAGGGACAATACTCTGGAGGTGGTCATTAGATCCGAAACCCAATCGGAAACCGGCTTACTCTCTTGGTTGGTAGGGCTCAAGTTTGTTCTCTAGTCTTGATGTTAGGATTCTGGTGAACAGTTTGTATAGATGGCTAAGGAGAGTTATAGGGCGGTAATTCCCCAGGTTTGCTTTATCTCCCTTCTTATGAAGCAAGATGGTTGACGCTTCATGCCACTTCTCTGGAATAGTCCTCTTCTGAAGGCAAAGGTTAAAGAATGTTTGTAATTCCTTTAGCAAGAGAGAGCCCCCCGCTTTAATTATTTCTGCAACCACTTCATCCTCTCCTATTTTTTTTTCATTTTTGACAAGGTTCCTTTAATTTCCTCGGTGGTGATTTCTGGCATCTCCTCGGATCCCTGGTTTACGACACCTCTCTCCTGTGTTAGTGTAGTGACATTCAGAGGTTCTTGTTGCCGGCTTTTGTATAATTCGTAATAGAAATTTTCGACAATGCCCAGAATTTCCTCTCGGTTTGAAGTTATATTACCCTGCTTGTTTTTTAGTTTGGTTATTTCAGTTTTGCCTTCGGTAAGACGGGTATGCAGTACTTTCATGCTTTTATTATTTTTTATTGTTTCTTTAATTTTCTTACTGCGATAGGTTCTGATGTGCCGTCTGGTTCCTTTCGAGATTTCCTTGTTTTTCGCTTTTAACTCTGCGCTGATAACATTTCTATTGCTTCTCATCTGGTTGCGTTCAAGTATTAGGTTTCTTATGGTCTTGCTGATTCTATCTTCTCCTTTAGTATTGGTGTCCGTTGGCTTTCCTGTAGGGTCTCGACTATGGCGCTGTTTAGGCTGTTAATATTTGTCTCTGAGTAATCACTGTTCTGTAGTCTGTTGGTAACATGGGTTTCAAAACTCTGGACATCTCGTGGTGCTGTCCATCAATTCTTTCGGCTTCTTCTTTATCAATTTAAACCTTTCTCTGTCAAGCTCCATTTGTACTTTGCATGGTACCATTCGATGGCCGCTGTTTGTTCTACAGTTGTTAAGTACTATTACGTCTTTTACGATTGATAATTTGTCTGAGAATAGGCTCTCACATGTTCACCTCCTTTGGCATTTTTTTGTTGAAGAAGCTGTTCATTTGGTATGGGTTATGTTGTAATATAAAAGCCAGCATAGTTTCCCCCCGATCGTTTCTTCCCTCTGATCCAAACTTGCCCGGGCATGTTTCGGATTTGTCTGTTTTTAGACCGATTTTAGCGTTAAAGTCTCTACATATTATGTTAAAGTGGGGTTTTCTTTCGTTTAGGGCTGCTGTTATATCTTCATAGAATATGCCCACTTCTTCGTCCGTGTGGGCCTGTATGATCTTAATACTATATCTTACTAACTTTCAGTACTAGGCAGGCTATCCTGGTGGAAAACCTCTTGACCTCTAGGATTTGATTTTGGAGGCGTCTGTTAATGAGAAAGCCAATTCCTCCCTCCTACTTGTTATCCTCTTCAGCATAGTAGAAGGAGTGGTCGGATTTCAGTGTTATGAGATTTTCACCTCGTCTTCTGACTTCGCTAAGTCCGATAACGTCCCATTTGATCATCTGTGTTTCAATCTCTAACTCGACCATACTCTCCTCGGACAGAAGCGTTCTTGCGTTGTATGTAATAATGTTAAGTTTTCTTGTGCTTACTGCTTTAATAAGTTTAATTTTAGTGGTAGGTTGTACTAACGATTTTTTGCCTCTCCCAGAATTCTTGAGGCAGGCCCTTGTGGGGGGTGTGGGAGTTGTCATTGAATGATCTGCCCACCTGGGTTTCACTTCCTCTTGTTTGAAAAATTGTCATAATTGCCATAAGGGGTTTTAGCCGTAATTCGTCACGCTGGCCATGCGGGTTGCTGAATGGGTATATCAGTCGTTCCTAACATGGATAACAGACGCTGTTTGCAGCCGCCCATTCTGGAACAGACGCTGCGTGGGAATCTAATCTTCTTAGCTTCACGTTAAATACTTCGAGACCTTACCGCCAAGGGTGGCCCTACCAGTAGCTGTGCTACCGCCGGCATCGCTCCCTGGATGCAAGGTTACTGAACGCTCTCACCAACGACAAGGTGTTGATCCCCCGGAGAGGGGGATAAAGCAACGATATTACATAATCAGGTGAACATTTCCATATTCAGCTTTTAACATGTTGTTTTCAGATATCTTCTGAAATATGTTGAGGAAACTGAAAACTTTCCAAATCTCGAATTTGATCTTCAGATAACCTATTCCCTTTATAAGGAGGGAGTAAAAAATTGTTTGGTTTATATATGGCCTTTATATATAGCCTTGTGGTAAACGCAAAGTTACCCATTCCTCAGCTGCATCAGCAATTGAAGCCCGTGTGCCTTTTAATTTACTTAAAAGCTTGCACAGAAGATCATATAATTTAATGCTATCCTCTACTTGTTTTTTCAAGTTTTCATCAAAAACAAGTTTTGTTATGTTTGGTTTTATTTTTGCATTGTCTTCTGCAGTTACTGTTCTCATAGCTTTTAAATTATCCAAAAAAGTCTCTAAATGGACCCCAACGTGTTTCTTCAGCTAACATTATTGTTTTCCCATTATGCTTAATAATAGCTTTTCCTAAATCGGGTGATGAAAATTCTTTTAACCTGGTTTGTACTTTTCCTGCAATCTCTTCTGATACCAATTCTTTTGCGAGAAGGTTTGCAGTATGACCATTGCAATTTATGCCTACCCATCTTCATCATGTTAGTAGCATTATCTCTGAGCAGACTGCATAAATATTAGTATTATATATTTCCTTCGCCAAAGTCACGCACTGCTCAACAATTTACTGTGGTTCATCCCCCCTTTCCTTTTCTCTTGTTAGATCATAAGAATCAAGAAAAGCTATATCTCTCCCTATATTATTCGAAGAATTTTTCCAACCGTCAATCCCCATGACGGACTCGGTGTCAGGAAATTGTTACAATTCTCATAACATTTTGGGAGTAGTGAGTTGGTTAGGGTTTTTCTTGTTGGTAGTTTGTAAGAAGAGCGAAGTGAGGTTATACATTTTTTAAAATGGAATGATTCAACTCGGAAAAGGGTGTGTTGCACCCAAAAATAAATCCTGCCAAAGCACTATCCATGTCCTCTTTTTCCTTGAAAACATTTTGTCGCAAAATTTTGAGAGAATACCAGAAGACCTAGAACCAGCTTTAGCAAACTTTGTACCTCTTAAGCTTTTTCTGTCAGTTTTTCCTTGGTTTGGTTGAAAAGGTTTTGCAACTGTCAATTCCTCAACTGAGACTTCTGACCACTGTCAACTCCCAGGTCAATTTCTTATCTTTATCGCACTAATTATTTTCAATCTGAAACAAATTACGAAATACTGCTAAAAACTGCCTTTAAAACATTATCAATATTATTCTCGAAAAGGTAAATTCAATTAACGCTTACCATGTTTACACTACTACTATCACTACTACTTGGAGCACTTGGACAGCTTTGACCAGCATCAGGTCATGGCGGACGGCTTGGACGAGCATCAGATCTCAAAAGCTTTGTCAATGGCTGATCATCATCGGATTCATCGGAGTCCAAAATTACCTCCTGGGGTGCTAAAAGGAGAAATACAAAAAACAAAAACTTAGTATAAATAAATATTATCATACAAGTATGATTGATAATTAACATGTTTATTTTGATACCCTACTAGTTTTTAATATTTTCTGTTGCCCTTTCTTCCCTTTCTGCTGCTGTTTACAGCTATAACAATTAATAACAAATCGACTATATAAAAAGTTATCTTTTCTTTGTGGTTATTTATTATTAACATACCGCAGTCCACAGGGACGTGGTAGGGGCTCTAACTATGTCCTAATCTTCATACCCGAACTCATTAATTCTTTAACCAATAGATGTTGTTTTTATTTTACCGAACTGCGTGCTTTATTATCTCTTCTCACCTGACGTAGGTCGATCCATAATCTGATCTATATAACCTGCACGCCATCCGGATAACTAATCCTGACAATATAATTTCAAAATTTGATTTTGAGTGACATGCAGAGGTAGGAAGAAGATATTTCAACTAAAAGCTAGTAGATTGAAGCAAAAATATAATAATCCAGTTTTATGTAAACTTGACATATGCAAAAGATATGCTAAAGCTTAGGATTCGTGTGTCGCTGATCTCGAAGTTTAATGTATTCTCTTTGTATTTGATAAGTCTTATTTATTCGGATCAGAAGTATTGCTTGAAATCCAAGATTATTACCAACGTAACGTTTAGAAATACATACCCCAGACGGCCAAGTCATATACGGTCAACAGCAAAAATGCATATTCTTCAAAATTAACGACGTTTTGTTTTTATCAAAGCAGACATGCTCACATATAAATGTCTTTTAAGATCTAATGGGGTAAGATAAAACAAGTTATAGATAAAGCAATCCTTAATTGTCAACCGCCATAAAACCTTAAAAGGCCTAGAAGAATCATAAAAAATACTCCCAGTTAAGAGAATACTTCTTTTTAATGGTTGTAGAAGCAAATTGGAATTTAAATGACTGTGTATGTGATAACGTGCACATATGACCATTTTGTTCGCAGAGTATATTATTCAATCACAAATATTTATCTTCTAAACCAGTAGGTTAAAGGTATGGTCAAAATGCTTTTACTAACATGGCCGAGATGTGAGAATGATGTTATCATATACAGGGTCTTCGATTGCGGCTTTATCAGTGAAAAACAATTGTTGGAACTCTCTGTGTAAGCCAAATTATTTTTAGAATGTAGTCCCTTTAGTCTGATTAACATAAGGTCAATCAAAGATTTCACTGATTTAACGACGATATCGATGAAAAATAACCAAGAATACTGTATTTTCCCTCTTCATTGTGGTTTATTTAAATTATATTAATCTTTCAATTGTAAGGAGTGGTCGATTCTTTATTATTTAAATGACTTCAAATACAATTTCTACGTTCAATTACATTAATAGGTGTAAAAATGTCTACGCTGCGCTGCTTAATGGAGAAATTAATGTTCTAACGAATTAATTTTATATGTAAATGTAATAATTTATGCTGCAATAAGGTACGCGTCCACTAATCGGCATCGGACGGACGGTACGCATCCTACGAATCGGATTTTATAATTATCTACATTGTTTCAATATGACTGCGTTCACCTATCGGCATCGAACCGACCGCACTTCGGCATTTCCGGACGGGATCCCGAAGACGAAATCAAAATCCGTTTCGTGCGGACACTGCCGATGCTGATACTGTTAATACTGACAAGAACACGCAGGTGTCACGGTATATTTCCCTTTCCAAACTTTATTGGAGAACTACGTTGGGGTTTGGAACCTTCAGCAACATGCACCAAAACAGAGTGTTATCCACAATACCGAAACAGAATATTTGCACTCGACGCGCGTTTCGATAACCATGTTAGCATCATCAGGAGATGATTAAAACAGTTTTAATCAGCTAACATGGTTAGCGCAACGCGCATCGAGTGCAAATATTCTGTTTCGGTATTATGGATAAAACTCTGTTTTGGTTTATTGGAGAAGATAGCAAGGATTTTTGTTAGTTAGTTTGTGACTTTCCTCCACATTGTTTGAACGTAATTATGGATGTAGCAAGACTTATCACGATTGTGCACGAGTATAAGAAGTTTACAATGTGGGGTATCCAGAATATTCGGACATTCTTCTCAGGGACAATATTTGAAGTTTCGTTTTCTTCTTCTTCTTACAACACGTCAATAATTATAAAATCTTCATTCAGTAACGAAATAATGCTTTTGCTTCTTCAACAGCACTTAGCTAACTGCGGGAGAAATACTGATACCGACTCCAATAATCCGTGGTAGTAGACGCAGGACACAAAAAAAATCCGATTCGTCCGATCCGTACCGTCCGTCCGATGACGATTAGTGGACGCGTACCTTTATAATCATTCATTAACATGGACGTCATTCTCGGTTCCTACAGGTCGTGCAAATATGAAATCTTGCTGTTGATTTCTTAATCAGTTTTTAACAATAGTTAGTACGTCGGTACTTCAATTGCCCAATACAGTTCAACAGATTTTGCTTCAAATTATGCACATTCAGTGTATAAATTTATGTGGGGAAGTGCTTGAAAAAAAAACTAATCACGTTTGCCTTACTTATGAGAAGGTGAAATTGTGGTAAAATGAAATAAAATCGATAACTAATAACTAAGATATCGAGATGTATATGTTTAAGAATTTTATGATCTATATGTTCAAATATGCGTAGTAAGGGTTATTATGTTATGAGAGAAAACATCGTTAAAGCCAGTGAGTGGTAGATAGATATAAAATTTTACGGTATTAAAAGATCACGTTTCAAACTCAACTTTACGCGGCCTAAATAAACAGAGTTCGGAGGGAGATCAAAGGCCAAGTAACAGACATCTTCGAAGGGTAAATATCTACCACTACGTGTGGTTGACAGCAGCAGTTTTTGCTTTTTGAAATATCACATTTGTATTCGTGTGTGATTCGGTGCTTGTAAGTCCCATTATAACTACCTACTTGACTGATGTTTATTAACTATTCCACAGGGAGTAGTACTATTAGAGTTATTTTGTATATATATTTATTTTAGACATTTTTGCTTTGGTCTAAGAGTAAGTTAAAAGATACCTTCGAAGAATTTAGCTGTATTTGAAATCTTCTGTTGCACACTGTTCTAACAAAACGTTCCATATACCAGGGTCACTCAGCGCTTTTAATTAAATTTGAAGGCGTGGGTCGAAGAGTTGGCAGTTAGGCGAAAGCGCCACTAAATTTTTAACTAGGGATACTCTAGATAAGAATATCGTCAAAAGTAGAGATAAAAGGTATTAATAAAAGGCACTTTTGATGCTAACTTACCAAAATAACCATCTTGGTTCTAATTAAACTATTTAATCAAATCCAAATTCAAAACAAGCCTTATTATCCAAAGTAAATAATTTTACCTATTCACAAAGCAAAAAAAAAAATAATGTGAGGAACAATAAAATCGTCAAATCAGCAAAAGCATTATAGTCAACCGTACAAATGCACTAAAATCAGAAGACAAAACATCCAACCTAAGATTACTCGTTATATAAAATTACAAACAGGCAATTAAAACCAACACATGATTAAAAACTTACGGAACAAATAAAAATTAAAAATCACAGCTCCAAGTTATCAGTCCAAAATTCAGACATGTTTAAATATGCCCTACCCAACAACAACCTTTTCACCTCTCTTTTAAATTTGATTTTACTTTCAATTTTCCTTAGTTTTAGAGGAAGGTGATTAAGTGCTTTCATAAACACTTTAAAGACAATAAGTAGAGTTTATGGTATCGCCCATAAACTAATGAGAATATTCTCCAAATGTATATCATCTTATCAGATTATTCAGTCTTAATCTAGTTCTTATAACATTAATATTGTCCAATTCCTATTTTGAAATAGTTTTAACTAAATGCTGAATTCTTAAAGGTCTGCGTAAACGCAGTCATTCACGAAACCCATACATAGGAACTACGTTAGTAAACTAAAATTAATCTCATGGCAGTGATAATATCATTAGGCCAATAAACAGTATGAAAAATATACTAACCTGTGGAGTAAATGTATATAAATATATAGCCGGTAAATATTTACAGGGAAAAACGAAGTGAGCTCAGTTCGATATCGGTATTAAGGCGCAAAATTAAAGTTGCAAGTTTCAGTTATGTGTAACAATTTACTGTCATGAGGCTTACAGCCAATTACAGAAAAAATAACTCAATTAACTCTCATAACATTAGCAAAATATATTCTCCACTCGAGATAATATCAGGTATGATAATGAATAAAATAAGTGTATCTCCAAAGAAAACATGATAAGATTATTACACAGTAATAGATAACCTAAAGCTGTATATCGTAAACTTAATAAGCAAAAACGGTAAGTTCATTGAACAAAAACGGGAAGCAACGGTAATAAGTCTATGTTGCGTTATGGACGAATTTACAGCGAGCGAGGTTATGGTACGCTCCGTCAACTGAGCGCCAGCACTCAATGGAGTTCCATACTCAACTCGTCGGACCCAATATCAAAATTCCATCGCGTCCTTGGGAACCTATTTGAGACAGCTTTTTCTGGCGAAAATTAAGCCTAGGGCAAAATGCAGAAAATCTTGGTTTACTAAAGGTCTAAGAACGTCATCCCAAAACCTGCGCTCACTTCATGCGATTAGCAGATATACCAATTGTCTCGCTTTTCACATTTATTTCAATAAGAATAGATCAGTATATCGCCGATTAATTACGTTATCTAAACAGTCCTATTACTCAAACCGGATGAAAGATGCTTTTGACAAGCAAAGGGAATGTTGGGCAATTATAAACAGTATACGTTCAGCAAACAACGTTAATGAATTTAATAATTTTTTCTGTAATATTGCACAACTCCAACAAAACATTAGACAATAAACCCTATCAGTTACTTACCAGCCAATAATTTTCCCAACTCCTTCTTTTTTTTGCCCACTGACTTAACGTAACTGAAAACAATAATAAGCAGTATTAGGAACAAAAGCTCATCTGGAGAAGATGGGATTTCCACTAAAATTTTCTTAAACTTGCCTGATACTGCCTTGTTTACTTTGGTAGAAGGACCATAGGTACATTTTCGTCATGCTTGAAGTCCGCAAAGGTAATATCAATATATAAGGATAGATGTCCCAATAACCCTTCAAACTACAGACCTATCTCTCTTCTGTCGACCCTATCGAATATAATTGAAAAGCTTGTCGAATACCGTGTTAACATCAAATAACATACTTAGCAAGGCTCAGTTTGGTTTCCAAGAGGGTATGGGCACGAATAATGCCATGTCAACAGATCTATTGTCATATAAATGGGAGTGGAGCTAACGCTGCGTTTTTTTGTGACTTATAGAAAGCTTTTGATTGCGTGAGTCATGAGGTTCTGCTTTGGAAGCTGCATATTTATGGCTTCAAAGGCGTGACCTTGTCCTGGTTTTCCCCTTAATTGCGGGGCCGTTGTCAGAGGGTGTTTGTGGGTTTTAGCCACTCCAACTATGGATCGGTTGCGTTGGGAGTTCCACAGAGCTCGGTCCTGGGTCCAATCCTGTTTCTCCTTTATGTACACGACCTTGCTTCTCTTGATATTCAGGAGAGATTTACTATTTTCGCTGATGACACCACGCTGCTCTGGCACGGGATAACAAATCTTTGAAAACAACTCTGTCAGGGGACCTTCACAGGGTGAGGGATTGGTTTGATGCCATCCTCTTGTCGACGAATTTCCAGAAGACCATGCTGGTCTGCTTAGGGTGTACCATGGAGGGTGTGGCCATGACTGGAACTGGAGGTACCTTGGTAGAGAAGTATCCTGGTTGCAAGTTTCTCGGTTTATCAATAGAAAGTGACCTTAAACATGAGGAACACATTACTAATCTTGCGAGCAAGATTTCATCTGGTTGTTTTGCTGTCAGGGTGACTGTTCAGGAGCTTGGCCAAGGAGTTGCCAGGGCTGTATGCTATGCCCTGATAGAATCGCGCCTTCGCTATACCATAAGTTTTTGGGGTAATTCAAGCAATTACTGAATGCAAACGCTATTTGTTCTCCAAAAAGGCGCATTGCGTTACATCTGTGGGGCCAAATTTCGGGATTCTTGCCGCTCCCTGTTCCCTAGAGAGAATATCCATACACTAACGTGCGTTTATATTGAAAAAATTGCCTGCCCCATTTTTAAATATCGACACAAATTTAGTACGGAACACCCTAGGTGCATTACACGTCAAAAGAACAATCTGAATCTTCCCATCCCTGCATCCACTATTACAATAAATCCGTTTTTTATGAGGGTATTGAAATATTTAATCACCTTTCACAAAACACCAAGGGGGCAACAACGGTGAGAGTGTTTAAACATTTTTTGAGGGGGTTCTTGGTTGACCGAACATATTATGCACTCTGTGAATTTTACAGCGATATATCTTACCGATGTTTTAATATTAATCACGGTGAC
Source organism: Pissodes strobi (assembly GCA_016904865.1). NCBI lineage: Eukaryota > Metazoa > Arthropoda > Insecta > Coleoptera > Curculionidae > Pissodes > Pissodes strobi. The sequence continues at coordinate 226,577 of MU182363.1, read as the reverse complement.
TCTGTAGTATGTCCTCTTTGTCTTTCCTGTTGACATGTTTATGTAATAATTAGCATATGTTTTTATTTTGTTTATATTATTACTTTTAAGTAGGCTTTGTTTATAACAATTATTTTGTTCACAACAGTAAAGCATATTTTAACTTTGAGACTTTGATCTAAAATAACAAACGACCTACAGTTGTTTACCAGTAACTTCGTTAAACCATAGCGATCAGCAACGGTAATAGGTACGATATTAAAAAATAGACGACCTACTTAACGGTAAATTCATCAAACAAAATGATAAATAGCGGTAATAGGTACGATATCAGAAAATAGACGACCTTCAGTCGTTTAACGATAAGTTCAGACTTAACATTACAAAAAGGGTGGAGTCTACTTGTGTCTTGCAGACGTGGAATCCACCGGCGTTTCCTGCGAAGCTACTTTCCCCCCATGTGGTCGTATCACTTCGACAACAAGCCTCTATCTGGCTTGATGGAACCGGGAACTCTCTAGGTGGGCATAGAAAAGGCCGCTGACGGTCGTTTAGACTCACGGAACGTTCCTAGTTAAATTATGAATACTTTTAAGTATTCAATATAGACACGTTGTAATAAACCTTTTTTTATAGGAAGGGTAACCACACTATTCGTTAAACATCTTTATCGGAAAATACGGCCGCTTATTTTCAGATGATACACCTGGCAGTATATTTGCCAATTAATCTCGCGACAAAATCAGGCGGTGATTATACCTGATGGCCCAAAATAACAACGATAATTTCAGATATTGTAGACTGGTCGTTTTTCACCTCCTACACGCTTAAGCGTGTAGGAAAGAGGGCCAAGGAACCCGTCAATTCCCAAAAAAAGTTACTTACGACATCCGTCAAGGGGGTGCTCCAAACGGAGTCAGGGATTCGAGCAACTCGTAACAGCATTCATCGATACTGGGGGATTGCACTCAGACGTAAGGTAAGGAGAGTATCGACAACACAAATCGATTGGATTTGTGTAACATTTACAACGCTACACTTTATATTGTGTTCTTCTTATATTTTGTTTATCCGTATTATATTCGTTATTTAATAGGTATGAGATGATATCTCCCACTAATATCTTTCGATGGGTTTATCGTGTCCCAGTAGTACTTACATGGATTCTTTTCTTAAGACCACATTTACTATTAGAGGAAATTGCTGACAATTGAGGACCCCTAACTAGGATAGCAGATCTGAGTATATAGTTTCAGACCAAGAGTCTAACACTAGTTCCGAATTTGGGGTTCCAAAAAAAACTGGATGATACAGAAGCAAAATATTGATAGCCCCAAATCTGAATTTGATGACGATTCTAGCAGTTATTATGAAATTTCTGCTACAAATAATGAACCACATCCACAAAATACCAGACCTACTTTTTCTACCCATTCTTCCAATACTGCTATACCGAACTTAGTTGCGTGGGATGAAGTTTATGATAATTTTTTACCATAAATGAATTTAGCACGTAACGGCTAACATGACCTGTGCCGTTTTGGGATTCATCAGAGGTAGACATTTCTTTAAAACGTTTTCCAAAAAAGGTGTTTCAATATGTTGCTCAGTGCAGAAATGATCACTTAGATACATTAGAAGAAGCTACAAAACGAAAACAAAAATATACTGATTATCACGAAATTGTGATTCTAATAGATTGCTATCTTACTATGCAATATAATAAAGTGACTGCAATTCAACACTATTGATCCTCAAATTTTTAGGCAATAAGGTCATAAAGCTTGCCATATCGAGAGGCAGGCTTCAACTATTAGCTGGTAAAATTTACTTCAATTCACCAAAAAAAAAATTACAGAATTCAGTAAAATGTACTTAACTCTGCCAATGCAGAATCAGAAATTATTCATCAATCAATAGATGAATCAGTGGCAAAATGTAAAGGCAGATTTTCTCTATATTCATATCTGCCCTTGAAGCTTATAAATAGAGGGATAAAGATCTGGGAAGACTGCGATTCCACAACAGGTTATGTGTGGTAATACCTACCTACGCAACTATTTCTGTCCATCATTAAATATAGGTTCCTCCTTGAGTTTGCCACTCCTCTCTGCCATCCGCTCACATCACCTAAGTTTTTCCTTTTCTTCATTTGTATTCGTATGGTGTCCACTGCATTATTTGCTTATTCCACCTATCATCTTCTTATTAAATGTTATGACCATTTGCATTTAAGCTCTTCTCCCTATTCCCTGACATCTTCACCATTTTTTTGCTTCTTATCTACTCATTTTTCTTCTGGCACTTAATTCTATATGTAGCATTTACCTATCTTAAGTCATTGATATGACTGCATGATGCGATGAGCGACTGCATCGATAGAAACTAGAAAGGCAAATCAATCAAAATATTCTCGGACAGTCAAGCGGCTTTAAAAGCTCTTGAATCTAGCAGTTGTTCATCCAAGGCAGTATGGCACTGCCACGAACTACTCACCAAACTAGGTAGAGAAACTAAACTTGGCAATGAAAGAGCTGATGGTCTTGCGAAGCAAGCGGCCGCAACGGCATTCAGGACCAGAACCAGTACTGGGAATAGCTTACAACGCAGCTAAGACACATTCACCATTAACGCGGGCGTGCCTCAGGGCGCAATACTTTCACCAATTCTGTTTCTCATCTATATTAATGACTTGCTCACCGAAACGAATAATCATGTTTACAGTTTTGCAGATGTAAGTACCCTTGTCTCCCAATTTAGATCAGAAAAACCTTTACCAGCGACTGAGACTTATCACCGCAGGCAGGAGCAGATTACAGCAATTAATCAAGACCTGGAGAAAGTTCATACTTGGGGCGACAGAAATTTGGTCCAGTTCAATGCAGCAAATACCCAAGCAGCCACGATTACCAAGAGGGCCAATACGGCGGGACTTGACATCATTATGGCAGGATCGACCATTCCTTCATCCTCGTCAATCGGACTACTGGGTGTCTCGGTCAACAGCAATATGTCCTGGCATGACCACGTTGCTAACATCGCAAAATCAGCCTCCCAGAAGCTTGATGCGCTATTTCGCAACAAAAACTGTATACATCGCAGCAGTTGCTCTTGCGTTTCAAAGCGCAAATAAGACCGTGCTTAAAATATAGCTCACACATCTGAGGTGCAGCACCAAAGCATTCCATAAAGCTGCTGGATTTCATTCAGAAGAGAGCTGTGCGTCTCATCGGCGACCCGGAGTTGACCCTGAATCTGGATAGACTGGAACACCGCAGACATGTGGCCGAGATCTCCCTATTTTACAGATGCTTTCACGGCAGATGTTCCCAGGATTTGGCTCGCCTCATCCCGCCCCTGGCAACGCCTGTCAGACAGTCACGACAGACGGCAAGAGCGCACCAGTTCGTCGTACAACTGGAAACACCTAGAACATCGCTTTACAAGAACTCCTTTGTCTGGCGCACTGCATCACTGTGGAACTTACTCCCAGGGCATCTGTTTCCCCCTAATTACAACCTACAACTATTCAAGAACCGTGTCAATCAACTTCTTCGCACACACTCCGCTCGTCAAGCGCCATAGGATCTCCCTTTAGTGTGTGTGCCACCGCAATAAAAAAAAAGAGAAGCCCTCTCCAGGTGGACACAACAGCAATTTGTAGACAAATGGAGAGAGTTACCGGGCCTAACTCATTCAAAGATGGCAGTGAATCTGCCATCAGAAGTGAGAATTAATCAATTTCTTCAACTTGGCCGATAGCAGGTACAGGCTGTAGTTGACATCTACACCGGCTATTGTCGGCTAAGAAGCCACATGAACAAAATAGGGCTTTCCGAAGAAACGGAATGCCGTTTGTGCTTGGAGGATGAAGAAACAATGGAGCATGTTTCATGCCTTGCGAGTATTTTTTGTTATTTAAAATGAAACCAGGTTTGCCAAGCGGTACCCAAGCCCACCTCACTTGTCTTTTTATTTTTGCTGGTTTGTTTTCTTTATAATGTTTAATAATTTGTCCGAAATATAGTTGTCTTATTCTAATTATTGCATTTTTATTTGTGTCACAGTTCTTGGTTTTTCATAATTTATATTAAAGTCTGTTATTATAGCTTCTTTGTCGAGTTCTTCAAGCATTTCTTTTAGTTGTACTTTTTTTCTGAAATACATGTTTCTCTTTTTTTGGTTCCCTGCTATTTCTTTTGCTATTTTTGTGTTTCATTTATTTTGTCTATAATTATTTGCTAGGATCTAAGTTTTGTTCTAGTCTTTCTTTCATAAATACGTTTCTTTTGTTGTAATTTGACGTAACATTGACATATACCAACTGTTTTGAGATATTCTGGTATTAAGGTATTGTGGGTATTTTTTATTGTTTAATATAAATCCGAGTTTGCCAAACGCTACCCATGCCTTCCTCACTCGTTTTTGTATTTTTGCTGTTTGATATATTTATTAACTATAATTTTTCCCAAATATATACCCATTTCTTGCCTTATTCTAATTATCGGTTTTTTATTTGCGTTTGTCATAGTTTTTGGTTTTTGTAATTCATCTTAGGATCTATTTTTGAGGCTTCATTGTCGAGCATTTCTTTTGCTATTTTAAATAATAGTTCTGATATTTTGTCTCTATTTTTTTTTTGATAGGGCTAAGTTTTAGTCTAATTGTTCTCCTATTTTGCTATTATAAATACATTTGTTTTGTTGTAATTTGATATGATATTGACTTGTGACAGGATGTGATCAGTTTAATTTATCTTTTGAGTTGAAGAAACACCTACAGAGGATTAGCAAAACCCTTTTTTAAATTTTCTTTCTAAATTTAAATCGTTATGAGTTGAGATATATATCCAGTTAATCCTTATTTAAACTGCATATTGACCTGCATGTTGCTAGCAAACCATCCCTGGTATTTTGTTAAAACATATTTAATTTTGAGGAGCTCCCAATAAAATGGGAACATAAAATATTAATTTAATGAACACTGTTACACGATATATCACATACTATTGGCTTTGTATATTAAATTGCCCATCTCGCGATTAAAATAATTGCTTGATATATAATCTGCAAAAAATACCCATAAAGAGTAGAATGTTAAAGGCGGTTAAAAACTGTAAAGTAAAGCAATTCAACATACCTACCTAATTATTTAATTACCAGCAGCAATAAAGGTGACAAGGGCTTATTGCAGAATTTAAAAGTGCTAAGCAAACTGGTTTCTCTTGATTAATAAGTATTTTCAAAAGAAGTCTGTTTTTTTCAAATTCTTTTATAATATTCGAAATGATTCTCTAATGCTCTTATATTATGTTACATAATTTTCAATTCATTAGTGTATTAGCTCCAGTTTCCGTACAGGTACTTTTTAAGGCAGAAAGTAAAGAATTTTTCTTCTATTTCTTTAATTGTACATTTTTAAAACCTCTTAGATACCTCTTAAAAGAAGATACTTGGATTAACGGAAATTTATTAATTAAGAACTATACAGGAATAATATTGTCGGAAATTGTCAATAATTTTTTTTCGGCTTCTCGGATGTTTTATTATTTGAAATTACTAATTCTGAAACTTCTGCAAATCGGTATTTTAATATCGGCGCTACTTGGCTTTCGCAAATTAGTGTTTAATATTATTATTTTCACTAGAAATAGAAAATTCTTGTAAATAATTAATACAATAATCTCTTATCCTTTAATTTTTTGTAGTTTATTTTAATTTGCTGGAGGAAACTGTGAGTCAATTACGAGATACAGAATGAGACCTAAAAAACCGATTCTAAGTAATTTTCACTTCTAGGATTTTTCGGATTTCTATTTTCAATATTTGCTCATTCAGCCTGCTCAAAAAATCTGGAATATGCCTCTACTAATATTAGGTTGTTGAACTTATGAAGCCCAAAAGCGTCTAAAAGTGTTCTTAAAGTTAGAATATTTGGACAAATACTAGCCAGATACATGTTCTTATTCAAAATACAAAATTCCCAAATTTTTCTTTCCAAATTATTACTTTTTACAGAAACAACTTCCTTCATGAAATAAATATCCTAAAATAATATTTCTTCGCTGAAATCTTTTGGCGGTAAAAAAAAGAAAATCCAATATAATAACATCCTTTCACAGCAGATGGTCCAGAAATAAGAGTTATACATATTATTTAAAGTTTCCGGTGCCGACAGAATAGATTGGTCTCTAAAACATTAAAGCGGACTGTTTATATTTGTTTTCATTGTGCGCTTTATTTAGATTTTTATTTTCCTTTCTTAGTATCCTTTCGCAATATTCATATTTCTCAGGCTTAGCTAGCATAAAATACAATATGGATATTGAATCTATAAACTAAAAGTGAACCGTAAGAGCATTTCCCATTGGAATTGAAGCGCTGACTTACAGGTATCCTAACTCGTCTCATACCATCTGAATTAAAAATACTGCCACAGATTTTATCACTGAAAAGAAATCTTTCTCCAGTCAGTCTTAGACAAGACACGAAGAGGCATATTTCTCCAAACCTCTGTAATTATTGTATTCATCAGAGCTTATTTGCTGGGAAATAATATGGTTCATATTCATCTTTGTACTTCTTCCCATAAGTTTTCTATCGGAATTAAATCGGGTGACTGCGCAGGTCAGTCTAAAACTCTAATGTTTTTTTGCGTGAACCATTTTTGCACATGATTGGATGTCATTATCTTGCTGAAAAATGAACCATAGGGGCATTTCCCATCGGGATTGAAGCGCTGGTTTACAGGTCTTCTAACTCATCTCATATCATCTGAATTAAATATACTGCAACAAATTTAATCACTGAAAAGAATCTTTATCCAGTCAGCAGCAGTCCATACAGTCGATATGCCTTCGTGAGAATTCGAACTAGTGAAAATCTTCGAGGATAGGAACTCGTTTTTTTCCCATCTTCTAAAGATCTTAGAACTCGCGACCTTAAATCCTTGACACAGCGATTCCTTTTCGAGTTTCAAGAATGCTAACAAACTTAGAACGACGTAAAATTCATGCTTCAGATAGACTGAAGAACGAGAGACCAAGAGAAGAGCAAAGGTTACAACATCATAGAACAGATAACAAGGATGAAGTAGCATTTGGCAAGGCATATGGTCAGAAAAGCTGAAGACAGGTGGACTAAAAAAACTAACAAAGTGAAGATCAAGAATAACTAAAGGAAATGTGGACGAAGTATAGCTGGCGGCTAGTGGATGAAGACAGCAAAAAACAGGGAGAGTGGAAAGAGATGGAAGAGACCTACGTCCAGAAGTGGATAAATTCGGGTTTGAGAAAGAAGAAGAATATATCGTTGATATATTTAATTCATTGTTTCAATAGTTTCAGTTGTATAGTCAGTTAGACCACAATTACTTTAATCATAGGTACTAACCAATATTTTTAGGTTCCACAAATACACTATGCTAATAATTATAATTTTGTTAGCTATCAGGGTTTGCATTAAATTAGCACATAAATATTTACTTTTGTTACCTTTGAAATTAATATTCCTTGATAGGAACATATGTGAAATATTTGTGTGATAAAGTTGGAAATTCCATATATTTTGGAAAGAATTCCTGTGCAACTAATTTGCAGAAATTTCACTTAAATTTTAATTGCTAATGATTCAGTCAGTAACAAGGTTGAAATTTCCCACCAATGTACGAGTTACTTTGTTTTATTGACCTACAATATATTCAAATATTTTTGTTTCTAAGAATACATTATTTCGAGAATGACTTGTCGTATTAATTACTCTTCCTGGAAAGCCACAAGTCACAGGATACGATTATTATGCTGTAACTAAATATTAACATTTTTTTCCCTGTTCAAAAACACGTTGCAAATTACTAAAATGCTGACAATATTATTTATTCATCGTTACCATCGTTTTGTAAATAGGAAATAAAGTGTATACATTTTTTTACGGGTTATTGACGTTTCAATTTTCCACGTCCATTGTTAGTAAATATCGAGGCAAATGCTTGTATATTATGTATAAATTGGCGCATGGCGAATATATTATTATTTCAATATAGGCAGTGATTCCCATTTTTTTTTAGTTCACGGCCAGGGCATAGTGCTTTTACAAAAGTGACGATGGGAACCATTGTGTTAAAATTTTATCTGATGCGTAACTCATAGTTAATTAGTTTTGCACTGGAAAATTGAAGTAGCTTTGGTTGCTCCCTGCATCTTCAAAGGAAATGTTACTTTTCGCACCTTATTCTGGAATTTGCACCATTTGCGGTGCAATGATACGTATATCCAATTCCATTTTTTTAAGGAAAAAATAGTTTTAAAAGACACTTCCAAACTAACCCAAGCCAGGTAGTGTCCTTCCCATAGACATATATCTTTAGTTATATGCCTATGGTCCTTCCTCCTCTTCTTCACTGTGCGGAGTACCATTAGTTCAAAAAGGAGAAGCCTTCCGTTGACTGCGCTCTCTGACCCTTTAGATAAATATTGTAATTGGTCAGGTAAATTCTAAATGTCATTCATGTCTGCCTCTTTTGCCCTTATAACTCCTTTTGCCCATTTACAAATTGCGTTCCAGTTCTTCTCAGCGTCTAGTATTTTCTGCTCCGCAGTTTATTTACAGGACTGGTGATTTCTTCTGTCTTTCGGTGTTTCCATTTCATTTTTTACTTTCGGCCGTGTCTGGACGAGTACAATAAATACAGACATCTGTGCCTCTTAGGTTAAATCGGTAAAGATAAAGGATCTGTGTCCCGTCATCATCTCCATCCCAAGTCCATTTCTCTTTATGTATGGCATTAGTCTATTCGTGCAGGATGCTTTACTATCACCATTCTCCCATGTCTCCCATTTATTGGCCATTAAGTTTGCGTCAGCTCTGTCTTTGGTGTTATTTACTAACTCAAACTAACCCAATCTAGGTATACACCAAGATATCTAACCCATCTTTACCTTCTTTATCTTCCTTCCTGCTGCCACAAGTACAGCCTCTATCATTTAAGCTTCTTGCTACTCATTCTCTCTTTTACTTTATGAACAATCTAGTTTGCGACTTCTTTCAGCATTTTTTTCCTTGGCTTTGATTAATACTCCCAGCCACCAAAGTGGCACCCGGTAGTGTCCCTCCTCCTCTTCTTCACTGTGCGGAGTACCATTAGTTCAAAAAGGAGAAGCCTTCCGTTGACTGCGCTTTCTGACCCTTTAGATAAATATTGTAACTCGTCCGGTAAATTCTAAATGTCATTCCTGTCTGCCTTTTTTGCCCTTATAACTTCTTTTGCCCATTTACAAATTGCGTTCCAGTTCTTTTCAGCGTCTAGTATTTTCTGTTCCGCAGTTTATTTACAGGACTGGTGATTTCTTCTGTGTTTCGGTGCTCTCATTTAATTTTTTATATTCGGCCGTGTCTGGACGAGTACAATAAATACAGACATCTGTGCCTCTTAGGTTAAATCGGTGAAGATAAAGGATCCGTGTCTAGATATCTAACCCATCTTTACCTTATTTATCTTCCTTCCTGCTGACACAAGTACAGCCTCTGTCATTTTAGCTTCTTGCTACTCATCCTCTCTTTTACTTTATGAACAATCTAGTTTGCGACTTCTTCCAGCATTTTTTTCCTTGGCTTTGATTAATACTCCCAGCCGCCAATGTGGCACCCTATAGCATGGTTACATGGTTACATTGTTGCAGCAGACCGATAATTACGGTGCTCTGCATGTAACCTCCATGATCCTCTCTTCTCCCACTTCTAGACGTCTGTTCGCAAGTTAACTTGAGACGATGTTGTGAAAATGCGAATAGCGGGTCAATGATTTTTATATTTAATTCGCCCAAAACGCCGCCTCACATCCAGAGTTATCAAGAGAGGTGCTTTCATCTGTTCTTTGGAGCCTGGTTTAAGCTATTTGAGGGTTCGTTAGTCAGTTTGAATTTTGCCTCCTTTGCAGTAGCACTGGCCGTGCCATTCTTTGAAAAATACTCCAGACATCCGTATTTTTGGTTCATTATACTCAAGCACCATCCACTCTGTGCTTTCACCGCCACTTTTTTTACTTTCAGGGTTATGTCATTCGGATCAGATGCTCTTCTCTCTTTGATTCTCCTTTCGGCTTGCATGAATTCTTCTATGGTGGAAAGTGGTACGTCCTTACTCCTCACGACCTTTTTTGAATTATTGAGAGGTAGTCTGCAATTTCCCATCTCTCTTCACCTGTGTGCGGGGCTTGATTTTTTCATCAAAATTCGGTAGCTCCTACCTCATAGGTTTGATCTCGTTCGATTTTGTAGTTTCTATGGTAATATGTGCAATTTTTATTAGTCGCATTCAAGCTTAATCATATTACCAGAATATACAAATCTACTGTTATTTCAGTTATTTTATGGCTTAGTAACGTATTGTGTCATTGTTCAATTCTCTGCCGCAATATTATGAAGTACAAGTAGCACCACAAGATTTGATGACAAAAGTGTTTCTCGTTGACTACAACAAGATCAATCATTGTCGCAGTATTCTGCGTTACTCTTGTAAAATTTTGTACAATCTAATTAAGCACATTTCTTTGATAGTTTGTAGAAGTGCAGAATCTTTTTCAATAAATTAATATTGAAGTCTCACGGCATAATAAGTATATTTGTCTTAGTTGCATATTCACCCAATATAGAAACTCGCTATCACTTGAAGTGGGAGAATGATATGTATTTAAAATATTCTGTTTTTGGTCATTTATCCTGTCATTAATTTCTATGAGTCCCATAATTTTATCCAGGATTATTTTTTACTTAATTTGTACTTCATATTTTATGTAGATGGAAACTCCTCTTGTATGTCGACTTGCTGATAATTCAGGAACTGCTTCAAATCCTCAATATGCATCTCTTGGTCTTCCAGGTCCACTGTAATACGTGTCTTTACCGGGCTTCGAATTATTGACAATCCATTTTAATTTCTATTTATTGTCAAGACTTTGAATGCTAATTGCTATTTACCTTCTTTGCCAAATTCGTTGGGGTTGCTAACTTTCCTTCACAATTTCTATTAAAAGCTGCATGCTGGTAACCAATGTTCGTGATTTTTAGTTAGTATTTCTTTTTCATATTTACAGGTAGTACAGGTTTCAGCTTCACTTTTGCAGTCCTGCTGCTTATGGTGTACCTACACTGCATTTAGGACAAACGACATTTTCACTTTTACATTCATTTGACATAAATGTCCAAATTTCAATAATTTCTAATATTGAATGCCTAACATTTACATAGTAAATATATCTGCATTTTCGCTAGCCAATATATATTTTATCTTGATGAAAGTTCCGCCTGTATTTCGACTTGCTGATAGTGCATGAACTGCTTCAAATCCTCAATTTGCATCTCATGATCTTCCAGTTCCACTGTAATACGTCTCTTCACCAGGCGGATTATTGCAGTCTTCCAATGATTCTAATTCCTATTTATGTTCATGATTTTCGATATTAATTGCTATTTACCTTCTTTGCCAACTTCTTTGGGGTTGCTAACTTTTCTTTACATTTGCCCAAATACTCTTTTGTATACTTCAAAATTTCTATTAAAAGTTGCATGCTGGTAGCCAATATTTGTGATTTTTAGTATTTCTTTCGTACATTTACAGTTAGTACAGGTTTCAGCATCACTTTTTGTGCGATAGCTTCATTAACATGATGTTCATCAATGGACCATCCGATGGCCACTCCGTACGTCAGAACTGATTAAGTAACATTATTCAATATTTCCTAATTTATGTTTTATTAAACCTATCAATCGGACTTCAGCACATTCGTTGAATTAATCTATAAATAATGCATTCGTCTTTTGCGTTATTTGTAGAAGATGCTTCATATAAATGCAGTCACTTAATAAGAATGCTCGATAACACCTACAAAAGTTACCTGTTGTAAATATTAAGCAATCAGATTATTCATTAGCATTAGAGACTCATTTTCGGTCTATGACCATCAAGGTTAAATAAACACGACTAACATAAACATTAATTTGAATTCATTAATTAATTTATTTATACAGTTTTGGGTACAGGTAACAGATGGATTTAACTTCCGAAAAATATAACTTTTTTATCACCCAAACAATGTCATGTTGCGTTCGTTCGGCACATCTTTGAAATTCAAATACGTATTTTCCCAGAAAACTTCACGTACCAGATTTAAACAGGTTGACACATCGGATTTCTTAGAACTAAGAAGCTGTTTGAAGATGTTGATTTTCTTGTTGGCTGCCGGATCCGGATGCTAGTGGGTGTTGAGCAAATAATTATGTTATCGAATGAGATTATTCCTTTGTGTGCTTGTTTCGAGTTTCGACTACGTGTGATGTTGATAAAGGTGAGATTCGGTGTAACGTGATTGGTTGTATATAATTTATAATACGTAAACTCGTCGATAAATGCTTATTTAAATATACTAACACGTATAGACTGTATTAAGTTCGTGCACTCGACACAAAGCGCGGATTGAGAGTACTAAATATCTTATCATCAAGTTCGTTAAATCATCAAACAAGATGTGGAAATGATAAGAATAATTTTAATTTTGTTAGGTTGCTGCATTCGCTGGCAATGTCTACCCTATGGTATTACAGAGTGTGCTCGAAATCTCAATCCGTCTGCCTCAGATTGTTACGCTTTATTTAAGTTAATAGCTTAATCTCCATTCAATTTTGATTGACATATAAGTTCAGCATTTTAAAATATATTTACTTTATCTTAGTGATTGTCGAGTTTTTATTTATTTTTTAAATTGTTCCATAATATTTCGAAAACATAATAATGGAAGTAGTATAGTTAGTATAGTGTTCCATAATATTTCGAAAACATAATAATGGAAGTAGTATAGTAAAATCACTAAAAAAGATGCCCTACATATTGTTTGAAGAAAATGCAGATATTTTGACTATGTAAGTGTTATTTAATATTTCAAAAAATGTTTGACATGTGCACATCTGTGCGTCCTCCCTAGATCAACCAATCCGTCTAGGCCCAAGCCTAGTGTTGTAAAAAAGGCGGCGATGTTTCCCTATGAGGCTGTTCTAAGAAACGCAATGGTTGGCCATCGTTCTTCCAAAATGGATTCCCTTAGTTCCGAAGCAGCGCAGCGTCGCAATCGCATAGCAGGTGCCTCACATAGTCTCATTGAGTAGAGATGTCTCCTTAGCTGGCAGTGTCCAGTCAGAATCCTCGCCATGAGTCGTAGGTCCTTCCTTGACATACCCAGGTATGCCTTTGCTCATCAGAGTAGCTTAGTAGCTCCCTGGCCAGTCACAGTTAGTTGCTTCGTTCCATCTTGCCCTAAAGTCTTCATGGGTGATCTTTTTTGCGGCTATGGGCATAGCAGCAAGTTCAGACTGAACTATCCCCCATAGACCATTTGAGTTCAATTCGAAAGCTTCGGGAGTAAATTCCACAGCCTGTTCCTTCCTGGGTTTTTGAGCCATCCACGAAAACGGTAACCGCACCTTCGGTTATAGACTCATTTGGTTTTTTTGTACATCATATAGTTTGTCGAAAACAAACTTGGGAGGTATGCTGTCTGCGCTGGCGTGCAGTAGTGCCAGTTTTCCGACTGCCCCTTCTCACAGGTGGCGTCTAGTCTCGCCACATTCTATGCTGGGTTGCATACTAGCGACTCTCAGTCTCAGCAATGTAGTTAGAGCCACCTCCCTTAATAAATAATACTAAGGGCGGCAAGCACAACATTACTTCCAGGACTCTGGTTGGGGTGTTTCTCATAGCTCCCGTTATGGTTAGGCCGGCAGTTCTCTCTACCTGAGAGCTTAAGCATTGCTGTTTTCTGTTGACTAGGCCACCAAACTACGGCTTCATAGGCAATCATGGATCTTATGATAGCAGTATAGATCCAATTGTTTGTCAAAGTCAAAACCAAAACGTTTGTCAAATCGCATCCTTTAACATTTTTTAAGTTTTTCTTGCGATTTTTTCTCGTTTTTACGGAAATATAGAAAAAATAGGATCTTCAGAAGAAGAGATACCCGAAAGCATTCTAGAAGTAGCAGCTGCTGCCAATTTGGCGTTATTACCAGCCATATCTCGAGAAAGGTATGATAAACATTTTCTTAAGTGGACTCAGGAAACGGAGGTTAAAAGCTAAAAAGAAAAGGTTTGTTTAATGGATCTAAGCAAAATTATAAAACCCAATACCCTCTGGCCTCGTTTCGCAATGATAAAACGTGTAATGAAGATAAGACCAAATGTTGATATTGAAAAATTCTACAAATTGACAAGTTACAAAGCAATCTGCAAGCTTTAAACAAAAAAAAACAAATGTTTTTAGCAAATATCGCATTGGAAAAATTATGCAAACGGCACCAGATGATACTTATCTACTAATCAAAAAGCAGTAAATTTTACGTTTAATATTAATATACATAATAAATAAAATTTTAATATAAATTTTTGAGAATTAAAAACACAAATTGTCTTTTAATGTGCTTGTAGAAAAATCTTGATCTTATCTTTTGTGATGCGCGAATTACATCGATAATCGCGTGCGGGAAAGTATGACTTTCTGCACTTGTTCGAATAATTATTATATCATAACAATAGAGTTCTCACTCCTAGAAGTAAATGCACAAACACAAATCTATAGAGACATGAAAACATTTAATGGTTTACAGTTCCAACTGAATCTCATGAACTATGAGTGACCAATAATTCTGGAAACTACTAATGGAAAGCATGCTATTTAGCATATAATTACTGAATAATAAGATTGACATGCTCCTCTAGAAGAGCAAATGGTTCACAAACAAAGGGAAAACAAAGAATGGTAGGTACCACAGATAAAAGAAACAATTTTAGAAAGAAACAAGTTATACAAGAAATCAGTTATAACAAAAATTGAGGAGAATTGGAAAGCAGAAAAATGGAGAGCTGAGCATATTGAGAGAACAAAAGCGCAATTACCATCATAGAAAATAGACAAAGTCAGTCGAGACTCAACCAAGTAAACTAAAACAGAGTTTTATCCACAATAACGAAACAGAATTTTTGCACTCGACGCGCGTTTCGCTAACCATGTTAGCATCATGAGGAGATAATTAAAAGTTTTTAATCATCTGCTGATGATGCTAACATGGTTAGCGAAACGCGCGTCGAGTGCAAAAATTCTGTTTCGGTGTTGTGGATAAAACTCTGTTTTAGTGCATGTTGCCGAAGGTTCCAAACCCCAACATAAAGACAAAGTAAAAATAATAAGTAAAATAAAAGACGGAGTTATTTTTAAGGGACACATGGAAAATAATGAATCAAGTATAGCAGAAAAATGTATTGTGTTTTTGGATAGTATTAGCAGTATAGCAAAAGATGTAGGTAACAGCACGGCAAGAAATGTATTGAGGAATATTGAAATACCTGGACCTGGACACAAATTTGATAAATTTGGGCAACTGGAGCAAAGAGAGCTAAGAAAAATCGTAAAAAAATCAAATACAGAAAAATGTAGGGTAGATGAAATTCACGTACAAAACTTTAAAACTATCAATTGAACTAATTGAAGACAAATTTCTTCAGAATGGAAGTTTCTTTGATGACTGGAAGTTATCAACAGTCATACCTATAGAATACATAATTATTACTAACCGATGTGAAGAACACCGACCCATTAATATAGTACCTTTATGTGAAAAGCTCACTGTCAGATGAGAAGATATGTAGAAGAAAATAAGTTACAAACACAGTATCAAGCAAGCTTCAGAAAAAAATCATGTCAGGGTGCTTTACAGGCTGTTATTTCTAGATGGAAAAGTGCTATGTGAAAAAAAATTGCTGGTGTTGTGTTTCTTGATTTTCGGAGGGCATTCGAAGCTATTAATCGGGACTTGTTGATTCTGAAGTTAAAAAAAAGTAAAAAAAAAGTATGGATTTAATGGAAATTTGTTAAAATGGTTTTCTGAATACCTAAAAGTCAGAACTCAACAAATGAGGTACAATGGTCCAACATCATCCATAAGAAGTAAATAACATGGTGCTCCTCAAGGTCCTGATTTATTTGTAATAATATGGAGGGTTCAGAAGCTAATCAGTGTCAGTCAATGAACAATGAAATTGAGGTAATTAAACCACTTAAAAACTAGGTTTCAAACAAAATTTAGGTCTATTTGAAGAAAGTAAATAATGTATTTATTGATGGAAAGCATAAAAATAACATTTTCAATATGAAAATAAAAACTAAATTTGCAATACCTGCAGAAATAACTTTAGTGAAGTCAGAAAAAATTGACTTATAGTATTTGTCCACTGAACCTAGTCAATATATTCATCACTTTCGCTGCCATTTCCTGCGTCAATATTGAGTTGTTTGGCCTGTGAGGTTGAAGCCCGAGTTCTGTCATTTATGGTAGGCAAACTTCTAAAATATGAATGGTAGTCGGATGAATATACGGTAGATGATCAAACATGTGCTTCTTCTTGACAGCATTTACAGATCTTCGCTCTGAATACAGAGGATCCTGGATAATATTATATAAATTAGGAGGTCTTCCTTTTGACGTCTGCTTTTTAATATTAATTTCATAAAATGGAAAGTAATCTTGCAAGGTTTCATTGTAAAATATAGAATTTGAGTTATTTTTGCAGTATCTTAACCATTTTATATCCAACCAATTAACTTTACCACCCTCACTATTGGTTTTTCTGTTGCAAATATCCTCTTCCACTTTTTTCGCCGAAAGTAACTTCCCGATTCATCACTGTTGCCTGGAACGGATTGGTCTTTTTGGCAGCACGAACTAAATCGAATCAATCTCTAGGACCATAGATGAATTGTTTCTGTCGAGCCCTTGATTCAATAACACCAAAGTCGGCATTTCTGGATCTTGAGCCAGTTTCTCTAATAATAGACTTTATTTTATGTTCCTGTTCTGGCCTGTACAATGATCTGAATACATAATGGCGTGGTTATGACTGGAAGCAATAATGAGATGCTTCACTAGACACGCACCAATTTCTTGTGATCCCATACACACATACATAACATACATATTTAGTTTATAGCAAGAGACAGAAGCGTTTTATTTTGGAAAAGTTAGAGCTTTTTCTAAATCGAATGTAAGCACATAAATATTTTTTTCCGTTGACAACTTGTCACTATTCATGGAGATTCTAGCTTGTTCAGCTCTACAAAGGTGAAGCTTTTTATCGACATCTGCCTTACGTTTGTCTTCATCATTTTCGAAAAATCATAATATTCTGCAACGAATCGCACAATCGGCAAGTGTCTTTCGATGGAGGTTTGAAATGTACATTTTAAGGTAGTTAGAAAAAACGTGATAATACATTTTCTCCTTAACAGGTTTTGTACCATCTTCTCCACATTTTCGACGTAGTGTTGATACATTTTGCTTACGGTTAAATCAGGATGTAGATATCTCCTATCTGGTGCATCAGAGAGTGTGTAGTGACTTCTGTATGACGGAAATGACTGACTATGATCCTTAACTCTTGTGACATCTATTTTATTAGCTGGCTCTTGATGACCTTTTCTATCAATACAAGCAGATCAGATGGCTCTGAGCACACCTAGAACGTCGCTTTACAAGGGCTCCTTTGTCTGGCGCACTGCATCACCGTGGAACTCACTCCCAGGACATCTGTTTCCCTCTAATTACAACCTACAACTATTCAAGAATCGTGTCAATCAACATCTTCGCACACATACCGCTCGTCGATTATCTTAGGACCTCCCTTTAGTGTGTGTGCCACTGCCATAAAAAAAATTAAATCTGGGGATGTTTGTAAGTTCAAAAAATTGTTAAGAACGTCTATTATGGATAATTAATAGTATTTAAGACAAGTTTGTACCGTTTAATAATATATTTGTTTTGTATTGGCAATGTCATTAATAAATACATTTCGTTTATTCACATGCATTATGTCTTCAAACGTCTATCGTTTATTGGCTTATGTGTTGTATTTGAAATACAATTATAATTTTTCTGAACGTGCCCTATTACAACTAAAGGCACGTGTCAATGCAATTCAATTACAACGTTGTATTGGACATAAATCAAGAAGTCATCGAAAAAAAAATAAATATTTGCTTAGTGAGTCACGAGTACTTTACGAAGGGTGCTATAGAGAGGGTCCATTAGGATAATCCCTATTCGTCACCAATTGCTGCATCTGAAGGGTAGTTGTGAGAACAATTGGTGTAGTAATGATTAAATTTCTCTCATTAAAATAATGTAATCTAGTAATCTGTTTAATTAAAGCAGAAGTTCAAATAAAAAACATAGATGTACATATTGATATTCTACTTATTTATTTACCAAATTATATTGCCAAATTTGAAGTTGCAGATCTTTCCTTTCCTTCCTTAGCCAACAATAATTAAAGCGCCCCATATCAAATTTTGCATCAAATTTGAGGTCCTTCAAATTAAAAAAATATTTGATGGATTTTTTGAAGCGAGACAGATCTGGATAATCGCCTCCGCAAATAGTGTTGCACTGTCTCCGTTCCAGGAAAATTGTAATCAAATTGCTCTTAAAAGGAGATTCAGCTGTGATTAGTCAGAGGCTCAATAAAACATATTCTAATGGGATTGTTTGCAAATTGTCATATAGTGTAAAGTCAAGAAAACCTCTACGAAAGGACAAAGTGCTCACAAAATTTTAGCTCGTGACGCCATGCATGCATGTAGGCCTTTGCTATTTGTAGCGAAGATTCAAGAGGAGGGCTTGCGGGTGGAAGGGTAATCGCGATCGAGGCGCAATTGGTTGCAACATTGCCAGAGTACTACGATAGTAGCGAATATTAGGATGCCCGTATATAAAGAATGTATCCCTTACAATACAATTTCTCCAATATTGTATATAACACATTTCCATAAGATGTTCTTTCCTCTTTTTATAATGTGATATTTGGTAATTTATTTATTTAATTATCCAATATTACTACCTTGTTCGTGCACTTTCCTAAAATAATAGAGCGCCTGCCTATCTCAATAATTGCCAGTACCGCTGGTGCCAACCAATAACACTTCTTGAGTGAGTATTGTCCCAACATACGCCAATTATCGAGAGTCTGCTGTACTTTCCTTATAGAGGCGGCAACAGCGCAAACATAACAAACGATTAGTTTGCGAATTTGCCGAATTTAGTGGCTGCAGTAATCAGGAATTAGTGTGTTTTTCTTGCATTTTTCCGAAATCGAAACTATTTATGTGCTTTTAAGTGCGTGAAACTTCTACCTATTATTTCATTGTATATTTAGGTATACAATTTATATAGTTAGGCTTATTTTTAAGTACGTAAAACTATATGTTTCGGAATTAAAGACCTGTTGCTTTTGTGGCGTCGGCCGTTTGTATTAATTTGTATGTTTTTCTTTCGTTTTCGGTTAGTTTTGTGGTAACTGATACTTAGTGTAATTGTGCCTCGAAAGTGTTTTATTCCTGGCTGTAATTGAAACTATAAAAAGGGACCTAGAGTTCATGTTTTCGGTTTGCCAAAGGGCGTAACTTTACAACAAAAATGGCTAAAATCTATACTCCGAGAGAACTTTGAGCCCACAAACAACATCAAAGCTCATTTTCCTGAAGGTAGTATAATGAAAAGTACAAACACTAGTAAGTTTTTTGCAATAGACCTACTAAAGCCACGGTTAAAAGAAGGCCAGCTATTTTTTTAAGTTGCCCTAGTTATTTACCAACAAATGTCAAAATACGCTCCATTAAAAAAAGAAAAGCTCAAAAATATTGATGAGTTAAATTTGTCTAAAGCCCTTAAAATAAGCAAAATTGAGTTTGAGGAGCACGAAAAACATACATTTTGATAATTTTGGGGAGTTTATTGTGAAATTTTCAATATTTAAACTACCAAAGATTGGAAATTTCAAAAGGTCTCTCTTGAAGATAGATTTGGTAAATACAGGCAAATGGCTGGTGGTCATTATCATATTTCTGTACAACAGTTATATAAGACAGAGAAGAGACTTAGAATTCAATCTATATTAACACTTCAGTCTCACAGTTTTGGCTATATTAATGTTAATAAGTTCTATGAGCTACCTGATTATGACCCAGATAAAATATACTCTCAGCAAAACTTTTCCAAAATTAAATCTTTATTGTCTCAAATTTTAATAAGTGATGATCACTTTCAGGATATCAAAGATGTACTGCCGTTAACTACATATTTAAGTGATTATTGTTGCTATATTACGTTAAAAAACTAAAATGTGACAGCTGTAAATTGGTATATGACGAACAATTTATTTATTGTTGATGATGATCAAAGTTGCACGGCCTACATGGATGACGTCACACGAGAAGCACTAAGGCCGTGTTATTGAGTTGGTATTGGTAAAGTGGACTTAATTTTCATATAAGCCGACTTTATAAGAATATCCAGGCTAGCCGAAAACCAAGTTATAAGAAGATTAATTAAATATACCTATATTGTTAAGTGCTTTTTGTTTACATATAATTCTCTACATAAACAATGCACTTATAATATTATCCAAGTTCTTGAAACACCCTGTACGATGATCATTCTACATCCGGTATGAGAAACATCAGTTATCAATTACGGTAATAAGTAGTAATCAGACGTGCAATAATTATTATTATTCTTTCGACCTCTCTGCCTTAACAAATAACAATCTCACTAGTATCAATTATAACTAGACGGAATGGCTAGGATAAGATCATGAATACATAATAAATTTAAATAATATGAAAATTAAATTCAAGCCAATATTTCTTCTTTATTAATGACCGCCGCATGTTAGATGAGTGCTATATGTGTATATTAAGTTTTTGTCTTTCAAGACTTGCAGACACAACCATAGGGTGTGGTAAAATTTTTGAGCTTTTCTCAGAAAATTGTAAATCCTAAGTATAGGAAGCCCAAGTAAAATCTATTTAGAAGCTTTATAAAGCTTTCTTATGCGGTACAATTTGTGAGCTTAAAATGCAGTATTATCAACTTTTGTGGTATTTTGTTTTTAATGTAAGCATAATATACGACTTTGCTAAGTTAAAAATATTTGAAATTAGCAGAATTTGAAAGCTTTAATATGAAAACAAGAAGCTTAATAATGTTTATTGTTTTCTTATAAGGTTTTTGAACACTTTATTATTCGGGATTCAACATTTTAGACATTTTTGTATATATTTTTATTCATAAATATTTAAAGACAACAGAATTTTAAAGCTTTAATATGGGAGCAAGCAAGCTTTATAAAGGTTATTATTAAATATACATTTTAACCGTTTTCGTATTTCTTTTTATTTTTAACGTTGAAGTTTTCAATTATATCGTATATAAAAACACTCTATAATTTTGTATTTTGGGAAGCTTCTCTCAGAAAATTAGGAAACTCAAGACCTATATGACTTAGCTAACTTAACCAGAATTTAAAAGCTTTATAAAGCTTCTGACCAGCTTTATTCGCTAACCGCTCATTCAGCTGTACATATGCCTGCCTCCCTCAGCCGTTTCTAGTTTTGTTCTTTTTAAAGGCGTGGGTTAAAGTTTATGGCAGTTAGAGCGGGCGCCACTAAATTTTTACTGCAAGAATTTTATTAGAAATTCTATCTGTCTGAAAATCGGATAATAAAATTTAGAAAAAAAAGCCTGTGTGAAAGAGCGTAAAAAAAATTTGAATGAGATTGAATTATTGCCTAAATATAGTTTCCAAAATAAACACCAGGAATACAAACCGCCAGTTTATTAAAAAATACTTGGGTAGAACAATCTACTTTTTTAAGATTTAGAAGATTTTCTGATTACTGATGGTTAATATTATGCTAAAAAAAAATTATGGAATGTCACTGAAGCTAACCTATTTATGTCACTGGTGGTGATTAATGTTCAATAATGTTCAAGTTACAAATATATTAATTAAGTTTCATCTTGACACTCTCACACTAGAAATTACAATGATCAAGTATCAATTATACAATTTAGGCCTGCCACTCACTGCGATTAAACTTCAAATCAAAAAAGTAGCACGAGTTATGGTACTTTAGCAAGTCTCTGATCAATAACCTAACATTACCAATTCCTATATAAAAATCTCAATAAATTACCTCGATACTACTTAACGAGAAGAGTTATCTTTAAAAGAATATTTTAATATTACCCCGTTACTATATCTTAAATATGTAACAATTTATATGCAAAAATTAGGGAATAAATATCCACTAAGCTACGCTTAGCTTATTCCCTTGGTAGCTGGAATATAGAAGACTTCTAAAATGTCTTCAAAATGCTAAACTAAAAGGGATTTACTGAATAAAATAAATAGAAATATAGCCGCACCAAGTAAGGAGAGTTGAGTTCATGTCTACCGATATCGGGGTGAGAAGTTCCATTATAAGGTTTAAATAGTTTTAATTAATTTTCTGCCATGTGGTTGACAAGCAGATACAATAAACTGAGCATAAATAACCTAAACGCCCTAATTTTATAGCACATTTTTTTAGGTATTCTTCTTCTTCTTAATGTGCCATCTCCATCATTGGAGGTTGGATATTACAATGGCAAACTCGTCCCTGTTTTCAGCTGTTCTTATCAGTTCCTCGAAGTTTAAGCCTGTCCAATTTCGGATATTTCTCAGCCACGATAACTTCTTCCCACCCAGTCCTCGTTTGCCCTCGATTTTCCCTTTTACGATAAGTTGGGCGTATCGGTATTTATCATTTCTCAATATATGACCCAGGTATGATGTTTTTCGCACTTTCACTATCCTTAGTACCTAGCTCGCGCTCCCCACCTATTCTTCGTAGGACCTCCTCGTTTGGGGTATGTGCCGTCCATGGTATCTTTAGAATTCTTCGATAAGTCCACATCTCAAAGGCTTCCAGTTTGTTGATAGTGGCTGCTTTTAGTGTCCAACTTTCAGCTCCATAAAGGAGGGTGGACCATATGTAACATCTTGAAAGCCTTAGGCGTAGATCGAGGCTGATTCGAGGGTCGCATAGCAGTTTCTTAAGCCGCACGAAATAATTTCTGGCTTGCTCTATTCTAGATCTTATTTCTATGTCAGGTTCCAATCTAGAGTCAATCCAACATTCTAAATATTTGAACCTGTTTACCTGCTCCAATATTTCTCCGTTTATTTGTATGGGTTGTGGTACGTTCTTTGTTTGCTGAATGGACATTACCTTGGTTTTCTTAATATTTATTTTCATCTCGAACTCAGTGCAAACCGTGTTAACGCTGTCGATGAGTCGCTGAAGGCCCAGATCTGAATCCGCCATCAAAACTGTATCATCGGCGTATCGAATACTATTGATATTCACTCCATTCACCTTAATTCCATCCGTAGCATCTTCTAGGGCTTTGCCAAATACAAGTTCGGAGAATAGATTAAATATCAGTGGTGACAAGACGCACCCCTGCCTGACGCCTCTGCGAATCTGTATTTGTGAGGATGAGGAGCCGTCGATCTTAATTCTGGCATTCTGGTTCCAATATAAGGTATACAAGAGTGTAATATCTTTTTGATCTAAGCCGATATTGCAAAGGGCCTCCATTAATAGGTCGTGCCTTACTCTATCGAATGCCTTCTCAAAGTCGATAAAGCAAATATACAGGTCCCTTTGTTGATCATAACATTTCTGCGCCAATACAAACAAGTTGAACAACGCTTCTCTTGTACCCATTCCGCTTCTAAACCCGACTTGATCATCTCCGATATTCTGTTCACATTTTCTGTAAATTCTGTTGTGAATAATTTTGAGCAAGACTTTGAGAACTTGGCTCATTAGACTTATCAATCGGAAATCACCACAACCGTTGGGGCTGGATTTTTTTGGTAGAGGGATGAAAATGGACTCAAGCCATTCTTGAGGTATTTTGCCAGAATCATATATCGCGTTAAACGTACTAACCAGCAAGTTAATATTTTCCTCGCTGATTAATTTCAGAATTTCTGGGCAAACTCCGTCTGGCCCTGGGCTTTTGTTGGTTTTAAGCTGTCGAACCGCGTGTTCCACCTCTGATTTTAGAATCCTCATTCCCTCATCATTCCCCTTCGTTCGGCGCGGTGGTCCTCTAACATCATCGAATAGGCTTTTGATATAATTTTCCCATTCTTTGAGTTTTGCATCAGTAGAACCAATCAACTTACCATCTGCATCTAGCATTGAGTGGATTGCATGTTTCTTGTTTGTTGAGGTGAACTCTTTTACTTTCTTGTGAAGATTAAAGGAGTCGTGTCTAAGCTGTAGGTTTTCGATTTCAGTGCAATTGTTTTCCAGCCATTTCATTTTTGCTTCTTTTATTTCACCACGGATTATTCTGTTGAGGCGTTTGTGTTCGTTTACGTTAGAAGTTTTTGCCTTTCTTCGATCGTCCATTAAATTTAAGATTTCGTCCGTTATCCAGTCCTGTTTATTCCTTCTTGGTATTGGTTTAGGTATTAACGAGAATGAAAGCGATAAAAAGTTTGCAAGGCTTTGGAGGACTGCCTTTTACAAAAATTAACACTAGGTAAGGTTAGGGAACTGAACCTCAGTATCTCTTGAAGTAATATTTCAGAACATACTTCTCGGTAACTGTCTTTAAAGTTCTCACTAGGAATATTTAAGGTATTAGCGCGATAGAGCAAGAACTAAATTATAGATACAGGTAGGGCTAACACTTAATAATTTAAATAGATCCTACTAGGACTCGTCGATACCTTCAGCTTTCCGTACGTGAAAAGCTACTGGACTGGACTCCAGGTTAGATGAACGAGTTTGGTGAACCTCTCAGCTGGGAAGACCAGTTTCTTCACATACCTCTCGGCCTGCTCCACTTCGGATAAGACGGCGGGCTCCTGCTCAAGGAAGGAATTCCCCAAAGCAAATGGGCATCAGTCCCTCGGAAAGACCCTTTTAAAATAAAATCAACGTTACTAGCTTTCTTATGCGGTATAATTTTTGAGTTAAAAGTATAAAGGTGCAGCATTTCCAACTTTTGTTGTATTTAGTTTTGTTCTTAAATGAAATATACGACTTCGCTAAATTAAAAATATTTGAAATTAGCAGCTTTAATATGAAAACAAAGAGCTTTAAAATTTTTTAATTATGAGGTATAGTGTTTAAGCACTTTATTATTCGAGATTCAACCTTTTTTATTTTTATTTTAACGTCCACCTAAATATTTAAACACAACATAATTTAGAAGCTTTAATATGAAAGCAAGCAACCTTTATAAAGGTTATTTTTAAATATATATTTGAACGTTTTACGAATTTATTTTTATTTGTAACGCTGAAGTAATATCGCATATAAAAAGCCTTTTTAATTTTGTATTTTGGGAAATATCACTCATATTTTTACGTTCCTTTTCAATTCGTATTTAGCACTGATCAATGTGGCCTTTCTTCATTCACCAGCCTTTACAACTATTTAAGAAATATAAAGTAAAAAAAATCGTAATTATTTGCAAACGGATTTTATTATTATTATTATTTGAGAAAATTTTATTCTTGAGAAAAGTTGGTACATACTTTGACTGCAGATTAAAACATATTTGAAATTACAATTTTTGCTGTTCCAAAAGTGTTAATTTCAAATATTTTTCATTTTGCGAAATCAGTTTTTTTGCGCTTCTTGAATTATTTTTCTAAAATGTGTCGAAAAGCAAATTACCTTTTAGTAGACCATATTTTATAGAGAATAAAATATTCTCAGAAATTACAATCCAAAATTCGAATTAACGTATAAAAATGATGTTAAAACTTAAAGGCGCTTTATTTTAAATTCGTTAAAGGAGATCTATGAGGATGTTTGGACGAAATGGACCACTATTAAAAAAATTACTTTTAGTGTCATATTTTGATGGATCATTCTATAGTTTACCGCACCTAAGTAGGACCGGTCTATATTTCATATAATTAGTTATGAAAGTTTAGTCATTTTCTTGCATCATTTTTTCATTTTACATTCTTACAAATATTTGAAGGTTTCAAGCCAATATTTGTTGAAGATAAAAATACCGGAATAATATATTTAGAGATATGCAAGCAAGTTGTCCTAAATAATACTCAAATATTGCACTTCCGCTACCGCAGTTATAAAAGCAGGTAGATGCTTTTTTTTATAAGAGTATCCCAATTTGTTAATTAATTTTAATTGAGTTACTTATTTCTTATGCAATCAATTTCATAAAACGAACCCAACCTAGCCGATTAAATAACATTTTTGCATTAATTTTTTTTCTCTGAAAAATATTAGTAACAATGAAATAAAGGACAATAAAAGAAGCTTGTAAAATGCAATAATGTTTTGACATTTTGTCTTCAGTTTGCATAATCATTATTTATTTTAAAGTGTGATTTTTTTTGTTACTAGGACTGAAACAAAAGTTTAAAACAGGAAAGTTATTTCAGGTGTTGAGAATAACAATTTAAATTAATTTTGTAGCATACAGGAGATCCAGGAATTTGTGACTGTTAATTTGCATCTCCTTTCTATTATATTTCTCTTATTTTAGCCCCGGTTTTGCCCGATATTTTTCCTCGACATCTGGTTTCAATATGAAAGTCTACTTGTATCCCATAAAATAATTAACAAAAAACCAGGGGTGAAAACTACACGCAGCTGCGGTAAATTTGATCCTTATGTTATTGGTTACCCCACTTACAAATTTCAATCACGTGTCTCTTATTTTTAAGTTTTTTTGACAACCCTAGATAATTCTGTAGGGCCATGCGTATTGTTGTTACTTGAATGGGGTTTAGAGCCCTGAACATAAATTACATTTTATAAGCATTTAATTATCAAATATAATTTGAAGGATTATTAAAAAGTACGTTCTAATAACCACCCTATTTTTCAAAAATTCTAAAGTCAAGTGCACTTTTCCACTATTTTAATTTTGACTGCATACGAACATATATTTGCCAATTAGAGCAATAATAGAGCGGAAAGCCCCAAGTACTTGGTAGACCAACCGAGGACCGGTTCGGAAATATTATGGGATATACACACTTCTTATATAATTTTGGACGCGCCGCCACCTGAAGAAACTTCATATTTCACCAGTTCCATTAAGAGGTGTGTATCAAATAGTATTTTAAACTTAAATAACGTTAGATAATATAGAGATGACAGTGAACAGACTAACTGATCTCCTTAAAGAAACTGATTGGCTGAAAGTGTAAAACAGCTTCAGCCTGGGTATTTTAAAATTACCTACCTTGCATATACCAGAAGAATTAATTTCGAATTTTTTGGCCTGAATCTACAAAACGCCTCGGCGTGAGTCACGATTCCTATATGCGTGTACGAAAATGACCCATAAAATCGGCCGAATGAGCTTAATGAACATGTAAATAGAATGAATAAATTTCCAGTAGCACAATAGTATCTACTAGTTCAATACCTGGGAATATGAGGCAAGACACGTTTATTAATGACCATTTTTATCATTCTAAACGATTACTTAAGTGTAGGTATAGGCATTCATTCGTGCTGGACGAACAACCATAAAGAATTGATTCTTAAGATAATCTTCCCTTTTAACATTTGGCTGAGTTGTTGACAACTGTCCGATAGATACAAGCCACACATGATCCCCTAAAAAGCTTCAAAAATTGAAAGCAAAAAATCGTTTTATTCTTTGCACAAAGTCAGTCCAGAACTTGTTTCCACAGCTAAATGCAATTTGGACATGCCAATGAAACCCATTTCAAATATGCAGAAGTTTTGCACCCTCTGTGATTGCAGTAGGACAAATTCCACACCCGCGATGGCGACGTTTCGACTTGGCAAGCTTTTGAGGAGGTATTGGAGGATCCCTTGATACCTCTCCAAGTAAATTTGCACCAATAATTCGAGGCATGTGAATCATGTTCATACGTATTCTCAAGTACAATTCACATAATTGTTGAGCAAGTATTGACCATAAACACACACAATGTTGGGGCGAGCATAGAAAAGTACCATAGATCACCGATGAGTCCTTCTGGAGGCTGAATAATTTGCACAGTTTTCATCCAGTGCATCATCAACCGCTTTGGTGCTATTGTAAAATAGAATGACTTCGGCCTTTTTTTGGACATTGTCATCTGCCCCATTGTCATGATGCATAATTGCCACTTAAAGTACTGCTTTTCCTTGTTAGAGGCAAGAGCTAGGATTCGACAGGAGGCTTCCGGTCTGGTAAAAACTGTCGTTGAATATGCGGTTTCTATTTTTCCAAAGTGCCTACGTAGGGTAAGCCAGATTCCTTAATGGAGCTCTTCCATTAACTCATGCCATTGAGATTCGTATTTTTGATAGGTTCTATCAAGAGCAGCACAACTTGCGATGGATGAGATATTTTATTTTTATCTGGCTTAGAAGTTTTCCAAATTCATCCGAAAGGAGCATCGATCCTTTGGGTGAGCAACAATTTTTTCCAGGATATCTTCAAAAGCTGCAACTTTGCTATTTTTCTAGTGGAATCATCATCAAACCGCAAACAAACCAGTAAGATGGAAAATCATGCAAAAGACTTTGTTAATTTGAAAATATTTCTTCCAGTTCCGTCCGTAGCTCATAATGATCTAAGATCCTCGTGATTGGCACAAGCATTTTAATAAAAGTAGGTAGTGACATCTTCAAAGCACTTGCTGACTACCGAGTAGATCATACGTACTGTGCTATACTGCAACACATATACGAAAATGAAACAGCAAGCGTGAGACTCCACGAGATGACGGATAGATTCTGGGTGCAGCGCGGGGTGCGGCAGGGTGATTGAATATCCCCTAAATTATTTACCACTTTGCTGGAGTATACGTTTAAGAGTATCGAGTTGGAGCATATGGGTATAAATATTAATGGTGAAAACTTCAGGTTTGATCTTGGATAGCTTGGATAAGGCGGAAGAACTGCTTGTAAGACTAACAGCTGCTTCACATAAACTCGGGCTTAAAATCAATACACAGTAGGAGTATATGGACATGATGGTGCTTCCAGGATCAAAATATTCCGGAGGTAAACTCCCCGGCCATTCGGATCTCCGGGCGCTGGGTGGCCCTGGGAGCCCTTCATTCCGCATTTTACAGACAGCAAAGATACCGAACCAATTTAGAATAGATTTCTGCAACATAAGAGGCCTAAATACAAACATAAATTCGGTACACCAACATCTACAAGCAAATAGACCACACATATTAGCCCTTACAGAAACACAAGTATGTTTTACAACAACAACAGTGAACTACCTCTATCCTGGTTACGACTTACATACCCGATTTAGATATAAGTTCGGAATATGCCTTTTTGTCCGAAGCGACCTTTCATGTCATCGCGAGGAAACACTCGAACCAAACAACCTTGACGTCATGTGGCTCAAGTTCACCGCCAAGGGATTAACCAAGTTTATATGTTGTCTCTATCGCCCTCCGAGCGATAGAGCCTACCAAAACTTTTTCTCAACACTAGCTACCACCTTTGACTCAATACAGGTCGATCACCCCAGTTCAGAAATAATCGTTCTGGGAGACTTCAATGCCCACAACACCAACTGGCTCAAACATCACAACAAGACCGACAACGAAGGTAGAGAGGCTGAAGCATTTGCCATCAGCTGCGGGCTTACTCAACTTGTAGACGAACCAACTCGAATCTCAGAGAGGGGCGAATTCGCCGCCCTCCTGGATCTTTTTCTGACCACCAATCCTGACCAGTACAAGGTTACAGTTGGTCCGCCATTAGGTACCTCTGACCACAAACTTATTACAACGGTTTGTGAATTGCCACTCATACAGAAGGATCCACCATTGCCTCGCAAAATCTGGCATTACAATTCTGCAAACTGGGACGATCTGAGGCAGTTTTACCTAGATTTTCCTTGGCTCGACGTCTGCTTTGCCACTGACGACCCGTCAGACTGCTGCGAAGAGATCATGCAAGTAATCTCCTCAGGAATGGAAGCATACATCCCAAATTCCATCAAGTTACCATCAAAAGGAAAGCCCTGGTTCGACAAAAGATGCGAAAGAGCTGTAGGAAGGAAACAGCAAGCCTATAAGTACTGGCAGCAAAATCAGACCGCTGAAAATCGCAATTATTTTATCGAAGCGAGAAACGAGTGCAAGCTTGTGATCGACGAAACTAAGGACAAACACAATCAAAGGATCAGGAATAAACTTTTGCAATGCCCCAGTGGCTCCAGGAATTTCTGGTCGGTAGCAAAGGCAGTAAGTAAAAACTTTACAAAAACGTCTCTCCCACCTTTGACGGACGAACGTGGCATCACGGCGACTACAGCCAAGGAAAAAGCAAACATGCTCGCCAAAATGTTTTCATCGCACTCTACCTTAGACGTGCCCCAAAGCAAGACTCTCCCCACTATACCGAACATCAACACCACCATGGCAGAAGTCAAGTTTTCTCATCGTGATATTCGCAAAATCCTTAGAGAACTAGATACGCAAAAGGCATCAGGACCGGACGGAATACCTGCCATCGTGCTAAAGAACTGCGCCAACGAACTAACACCTGTTTTTTCCAGGCTTTTTTCTCTTTCTTACAGAAAAGGGATTTACCCATCCTCTTGGAAAGTCGCTCGAGTGCAACCTGTTCCAAAAAAAGGCAAGAAAACCACGCCCTCAAACTATCGCCCGATTGCCTTGCTTCCAATAATCTCCAAAGTCATGGAACGTGTAGTCAACCAGCAACTACTCAAGTACCTCGAGAGCAACAGAATAATCAGCGATAATCAATACGGCTTTCGCAAAGAGAGATCGACAGGAGATATATTGGCCTATGTCACTCATATATGGAGTAGGGCAATTGAAAACTACGGAGAGTCTCGAGCGATTGCGTTGGATATTTCAAAGGCATTCGACAGAGTTTGGCATGACGGACTGCTCAACAAACTGCCGTCCTTGGGACTGCCCGCCTCTCTCTGCAGCTGGCTGGCCAGTTTCCTTAAGAACCGATCCCTACATGTTGCAGTCGATGGACACATCTCGGACACATTTACCATCAACGCGGGCGTGCCTCAGGGCGCAATACTTTCACCAACTCTGTTCCTCATCTATATTAATGACCTGCTGATCCAAACGAATAATCCTGTTTACAGTTTTGCAGATGACAGTACCCTTGTCTCCCACTTTAGATCAGAAAAACCCTTACCAGCGACTGAGACTCATCACCGCAGACAGGAGCAGATTACAGCAATTAATCAAGACCTGGAGAAAGTTCAAACTTGGGGCGACCGAAATTTGGTCCAGTTCAATGCAGCGAAGACCCAAGCAGCAACGTTTACTAAGAGGGCCAATACAGCGGGCCCTGACATCATTATGGCAGGATCGACCATTCCTTCATCCTCGTCAATCGGGCTGCTGGGTGTCTCGGTCAACAGCAATATGTCATGGCATGACCATGTTGCTAACATCGCGAAATCAGCCTCCCAGAAGCTTGGTGCGCTAGTTTGCAACAAGACACTCTATACACCGCAGCAGTTGCTCTTGCTGTACAAAGCGCAAATAAGACCGTGCTTAGAATATTGCTCACATATCTGGGGTGCCGCACCAAAGCATACCCTAAAGCTGCTGGATTCCATTCAGAAGAGGGCTGTGCGTCTCGTCGGCGATCCGGAGTTGACCCGGAATCTGGATAGTCTGGAACATCGCAGACATATGGCCGAGATGTCTCTGTTTTACAGATACTTTCACGGCAGATGTTCCCAGGATTTGGCCCACATAATCCCGCCCCTGGCAACTCCTGTCAGGCAGTCCCGACAGACGGCAGGAGCGCACCAGTTCGTCGTACAACTAGAAACACCTAGAACATCGCTTTACCAGAACTCCTTTGTCTGGCGCACTGCATCACTGTGGAACTCACTTCCAGGACATCTGTTTCCCACTAATTACAACCTACAAATATTCAAGAACCGTGTCAATCAACATCTTCGCACACACACCGCTCGTCGAGCGCCATAGGATCTACCTTTAGTGTGTGTGCCACTGCCATAAAAAAAAAAAAAAAAAAAAAAAAAATACGTCAAAAACGAACTTCATGACAAATCTAGTCCCTGGCTGGAACTTTCTGGTAGAAGGAAAAGAAATCCTCCAAGTCACATCTTACAGATATCTGGGGCATGACATTAGGATTGGCCTGCGAAATTGAAAGGATAATTGGATTAACGTAGGCCGTCTATGGAAAGCTAAAACACATTTTCAAGTCCGAGATCCCCATATGCCTTAAACGGAAAGTGTTTGATCAGTGTCTTCTGCCGGTTTTGACTTATGGCTCAGAGACCCTGACGCTAACACGAAAATCGGTTAATAAAGTCACAGTAACGCAGCGGGCCATGGAACGCTCCATGTTGGGAATCACGTTGAGAGATAATAGGATTCCAATCGATCAAATACGCCGGAGCACCAGGGTTGCCGATGCAATTGAGCGAATAACATATCTGAAATGGGATTGGGCCGGACATGTCGCAAGAATGACCAACGAAAGATGGACCAAAAAGATCATAGAATGGCGTCCGAGACAGGACGCGTTCAGGAGCAGAGGCCGACCGCCGACCCGGTGGACGGACGACATAAAGAGGATAACAACAAGATGGATCCAGGAGGCATAGGATCGAAATAGATGAATATCGTTAACGGAGGCCTATGTTCAGCAGTGGACGAGACAGGCTGTTTGAAGAAGAAGAAGAAGAAGGTAGAAATGTTTGTTGGAAATTTTTCCTTACAGTACATTTTTATAACATTTCATGAATTTAATTTTTTTCATTTGTGTAACGGAAAATTATATCTATTTTATCCTTCGTAACAAGTAAGTTCCAGGCTGTTAAGCTAGTTTTATTACACTTATCCAAGTTCATGTCAAATAACTTTGACAAGGCGGCCTTGAATGAATTTCGCAATTGTAATACGGGACTTTGATATCAAATAACTTCACGGTCGCCTTGTCAAAGTTCTTTGATGCAATTAGAACACGTCCAATTTTACATCAAATATTTGATCAAATTCGGGGGTACCAACATACACATATTAAAACCAGCCGCAATAATTATAGCTAGAGCTTCAGCTTTATTTCTGTTTAAAGCTGTACCTTTCTTCATTATTATATGACAACACAATAATCAAATTTATCAAGTCAAAATATCCAATTTAGCGTAATCTAAAAATGTGGTAAGATGCCAGTTGGTAACAGTTTAGAAACATCATTGGCGTCAACGAAATTCACAAGTGTAAAACGGTGCCGTCAAATTTTGTCTTCATCATATAAATTGTACAAAAACTTTGATCAAAGTTCTTTGACATGAACTTGGATAAGTGTAAAACTAGCTTTAGTGGTGTTTTGAGCAGGTTTACTCTGGATGGGTCTTGCAATACTCGTTGAATCCTAATAATATTGTGTCGTGTGGTTTCGATGCGTAAGGGAGTGATAATTTTTCCACAGTATTATTCACTTTGCAACTCCAATTGGTCACCACCAACATCCATGGTCTGAGCATCGTTCGCTGATCCATTTTCTTCCAGAACTTTGTTTTGATTTTGTAAAAAAGCATTCAGAGCTTTTTCATCATCCAAAAACCAACCACAATCACTTATACTACTTACAGCCGTGGACACTGAATATTTCGTCGGTCTGCTCTTTAGAATCACTTTGTTCGACCCTGTCCAAAATCTGCTTCAATTCGTTCAACCTCCTCTGCAATTGGCGTCGTCGTTTGAACTTCATTACTACTTCCTTTTCAGTCATCAGATTCTTTCGAAAATTCATCATTGTTTTCTATTTCGAGCAATTCTACATCTGTTAGCAGTCGGTCCCCCCCTTATCATCCATTTGTATCTATACAAAATTGCAATATTTGATTTTTGTGAAAAAAGCTGTGATAACATAACTGATAGTTACCAAAATATAACGGTCTAAAAAGTAGCACCATAACTACCACTACAGGATCCGAACTTACAAGAAAACCTAAAAATAAGCTGGATATGTTTACGCTCGTCACTGTTTTTGTTCGCAACGGTATTACTGGAAGCATAGCTGACCTCTCAGTACCCACCCTCCACAAATTCTTCGAAATATTTGAAAACAAATAAAAGCTCGGGTCCCAGGGAACATGGTAGTAGCACTTGCGAGTTAAATGAAAGCTGAAAGTTTGAATTTTGAAAATGGATATGGCAGAAGTTAAAAAAACGCTTCATAAAACGAAATGTTCCAAAATTTTGACTTGGGAAAATCTGAAGCTTATTGATAAGGTAGGATAATTCACAATGAACGATTCTACGGGAGGGAGAGCCATTTCCAGAAATGTTTGTCTCATACAGCAAAATGTGATAAAATTGTGATAATTAAGTTAGTTAATTGACATCACCAATTATCGAGAAAGGATGACTGTAGAGACCTTGGAGTCATCTTCCAGGCGAATATTTTTTCATTTTCATGAAATAGGCATATCAGGTTTAATACTATTTAATTATTAACATTAAATATTTTGTGAAAATTAGTTGAAATTATGAAACGCCTTGAATATCCCAGTGGCATACAAACCAAGGGAGAAAGTTCAAGCAAGCATTTAAAAGTACTTATATAATAAACAATAATTTACTGTAGAACTGAAAGCCATGAACTTATTGCCAGGATGGAATAATTCACAACGGATGATTCTACGAGAGAGCCATTTCCTGAACTGTTGGTCTCTACAGCAAAAAGTAATAAACTTATGACAATTAATTTAATTAATTGTCATCACCAATTCTCATTCTCGAGAAATGGTCACTGTAGAGACCTCGGAGTCATCTTCCAGATGAATATTTTTACATTTTCATGAAATAGTTAAGCACACTGTTTAATTGTAAAAATTAAATATTTTGTGAAAATTAGTTGAAATTATAAAACGCTTTAATAGCCGAGTGGCATACAAACAAATGGAGAAAGTTCAATCAAGCATTTTAAAATACTTATACAATAAATAATAATTTACTGTAGAATTGAAAGCCATAAAAAGAGATGATATTCCATCAAAAAAATTACTTTTTATATATTGAAAAAGTTTAGCTAATTATAAGTACAAATTTTGTTTATAAATAATTTATTAATTTCGTGAAAACTTTTGTTAAAGAAATCCTTATTACAATTTACATGAAATTATGTCTAAAATCAAGTGCTTCAACCTAGATGAAGCCATTCCATACTCGCATATCAAAATTTAAAATGTATAATTTTTCTGTCATGAGAATTGGCAGAAAAATGTATCAAATATAGATAGTTGATAAGAAGTTTTAATTGTTCATAACTAACAAAAAAATTGTCAAAAATATTCGCCGTGGTCCTTGTAGGCTAATATTTAGATTCCAGTATTTGGAGAGAGAATGGATTCAGCATATACAGAAACCTCACAGCTAGATGAGTGGAACCATCGTGGTCTCGGCTGGAATTTCGCTTAGCCATAGAACCCAACTCGTTTTGTGAGGTTTACTTCTTAACAATTATTGATTACATTAGAAATGCATTTAATACCATTGTTGTTTCATGCCCATTGTTTTTAGTGCATAGTTTGTTCTGAAACAACATTACATCCCTCTCATTTCCCAGATCTGAATGTTGTTGAGCATTTTTGGACATGCTTAAAGCTTCAGAATCAAGAGCATTATCAAAATGGAACTCAGTTGTTTCAGGCTCTTCAACATTCCATGAATGAGATTCCAAAACAAGATCTAGACGTAACAAGCTCATTACTAGTACGAAAAGACGTTGCAGAGCAGCTGTTACTACTCGGGGAAGTCCATATTAATTTTTGTATAAAACAATTTTTTGAAGGAGCCATAAAACTCAGGTTTACTTTTTAACAATTATTGATTACATTAGAAATTCATTTGATCCCGTTGTTGTTTCATGCAGAAACGTTATTGGTCCCAGATTGTTTTTTAATGCAAAGCTAGTTCTGGAAGAACCTTGCATCTCAATTTTAAACTGCCCCTCTCAATTCCCAGATCTGAATGTTATTGAGGACCTTTGTGCCATGCTTAATGCTTTAGAAACCTGTTATTCGGTATCAAAACCATCTTCCAGATGGAAATAAATTGTTTCAAGCTCTTCCACGTTCCATGAATGAGATCTAGACATGACAAGCTCATTACCAGAATGGAAAGATGTTGCAGAACAACCATTACTACTCGGGGAGGTTAAGTTTTGTATAAAATATTTGTTTTTGTTTTTTGTTTGTAATTCTTTGTAGAACAAAATAAATAATCTTTATAAAAAACCAAAGAAAATATCATTTCATTGAAGCTCAAGTGTGTAGTATATATACTCGCATACTCAATGATAAATGTAGAGGATACCGTTTCACACATTTATTAATCGATTTTTAATAAAAATTATTGTCTTCAAAAATCCGCCAGCATCTTAAAACTTGCGAGAAAGAGTTAAAACACCCTAAGCTCCAAGTATTTTTGATATACCAAACATGCATAAACGAAAAGAATTAATTAATTTTATTTTGACCTGGATCATAGGTGTGTGTCACGATCCTCTTATTATGCGGGTAGAAAAACGACTCGTAAAACCCGATGAAGGGGCTTAATGGCCCTATAAATAGTATGAATAGGCTTTCAGTAGCACAATAGTGTCTAGCCAAATACCTGGGTATATTTCATAACA
The DNA here is from genome assembly GCA_016904865.1 of Pissodes strobi. Lineage (NCBI taxonomy): Eukaryota > Metazoa > Arthropoda > Insecta > Coleoptera > Curculionidae > Pissodes > Pissodes strobi. Next base: position 190,007 of record MU182363.1, on the reverse strand, counting down.
CACCGTTAACTAGAGCCCCTTTTACAGGTCTGAACGATGGTAGAAAGTCATAAGTGATTGAGGTGTTTACGTTATTTATTATATTTGAACTTTTATTTTGTTTGAATATAAGGCTGTATTAATATTGCCAAAGCTTTTCTCAATTGCATATCCAATGACGTCAATGCAATAACGTCTATGAGAGAAAATATGTTGAGAATATGATACCCCCTGTTTTTCAAACTGAGCGTAAGATGATATGCGGAGTATGTCGATCAGACAATTATTCATTTCTTTAACACATGTTTTTCATATTCACGGGTTCATTGATAATTTAACATGCAGTTAAGGCAAATAATGCAAATTTTCTATCTTCATATTAAGCTTTAAATTGATTGATTGGTCTCTTACCTTCATGAAAATGTATCCAGGAAAATGTCGGTTGATACTGTTTTGATAAACTTCGAATTATAGCTTTTGAACATGACGTCAAATACGTGAATATGTGCATGTGGTGTCGAAACAATCGATACGACGCGACCGACGCCGACGCTTTAAAAAACAGAATAACTGTTAAATTTCCAGGATATTTACTTAAACAATATACAATATAAACCAAGTTATTCATTCGTTCTATTGAAATCATCAATATAAATTTAACAATGGGAAGCCATTCAAGTTCATTGGGTCAATAAGTAAAAAATCATCAATAAATGCATAATTGGAATCTCTTTTGGTTTTTATAACTCTTTTTATGTGCTTTTATCCTCTTATAAAAGATTTCCAAGATCCCACAATTTAATTGATAAATACGGGATTTATTTGGTTTAATTATTGCTGATTTACTGTTTTTAATCCATTTTCCAAGACTATTCAGTGCCAAACGTTATTTTGGGTTAGTAGTAATCTTTTTGAAAATTTTACCTGTATTTGACAATAAAAAATATATGAAACATTGTTTGGCATTTCTTCTTTTTTTTTTTATTAAACTAATTTTCTAGTATGTATGTGGATTATTGTGGATTCATTCATTAGTAATCCTGTATTTTTGTTACAGCACTGTTTAGCCAGAGCCCTTTACGAAAATATTCCAGATTCTCCAGACGAGTTGGCGTTCCAAAAGGGCGATACTCTGGTTGTTCTTGAACAGAATACAGCCAATATAGAAGGATGGTGGCTGTGTTCACTACGAGGAAGACAGGTAAGAGGCCATTCACGTTGTAATTGAGGCCATTTTCAGAGTTGTCTTAACTATGAATGTGCTATGCAATTTTTATGGCCGACAGACCGCGCTGCTGTAAGGAAATATAGAACTAACCTAGACTCTGAGCTAGAAACCTGCATGGGCCGAAATTATTAAGCCCGAGCTCGAAGTTTTATAGGCCTGGCTCGGCTCGAGACCGACTAAAATTTGTTCTGCCCAGCCCGGCCCGGGATACCCCACATAATATACTAGCGTTTACCAGGTTAGGGATTTAGTATTGGTAACGACTAGTTATTTGTCTATCCCTTATACCTTTCAATCGTTCTTTCTGAAGAAAAGATGGGGATTACCATAATAATATATCTAAATTTTCTTTAGCTGGTTAACGACAAAATCCGCCTATTATTCAAATAAACAAAATATATTAGTATAAAAAACAATACAAATGAAGCAGGCCAAGCTCCGATTTACTTTTTATTTTGAATTTCTATTCGTATTTGCTTGGTTTTCAATCACTTAACCACTATAAGGCTATAAGGAAATTAAGGGGCATTCTTATTAGAAAAATTAGGTAAATAAAAAATATAAGATAAATGGAAATATATATTAATATATTACTGGGACAATTCGGGCAATCGAACTTCGTTCGTAGAGCCCGGATTTAAGCCCGACGTGTTTCAGCCCGACCCGGCCCGAACACAGGTTCAGGCCGGGTGTAGTCCTGCCCGTGCAGGCTTCTACTCTGAGCAGATTCATCCTATTTTTCAGATGTTTTTAACACAAGCTTTCTAAAGTAAACGCAGAATTTTTCAGGAGTTTTGTTTTAAAAATTGTCTCTATCGTACTTATTCATTGTGCTTTTAAGTATTGAACGAAACCATACAACTGAATTTCTAAGATATATGAACGCAATCATAACACTGAATTTCTAAGATATAGAATGCTTTTTTAAATACATTTTTTTAAACTTTTTTAAGAGAACTTTTTCCTGCCACCAGTGCTGTAATTAAAGGTGTGCCAAATAACGTTAGATTAGTTTTTCCTGCCATATCAGTGACGTAATCGCAGATACACTAGGCAACGTTTTTTTTCATGAACATAGCAAACCAAAGCTCCCTTTTAATTTTTAAAATACTTTCATACTTTTCTAAAAAGTGGCTACAGAAAATCTTCTAGTATTACCTGCCTAGAGCTAACCGAATTTTGGAAGAATCTTTGGCCATTAATTGTGAAAAATTGAAAGTTTGAAAAAAACATAGTCATGGTTAGTTTGGGCTATAAACCTGCTGCATTGGTGGCAGAAATAGTTAATTTTCCACTCAGATGCCCTAACTTTTTATTAGCTCAAAGTAAACTGTATGTTTGACCACATGCTCTGTGCAGGGTTGATTGGCGGTCGGTTTTGTAGACTCCTGCTCATTTATAAATTTTAAAGATCAAATTTCAATGAAATTTTTTCACTTAAAAGGCTGAGAGATAAACAAAAGCAGCCTTGGGTTACAAAAGAAATAAAAGTACATAGGTTAAGAAAGTTCGCTCCTCGGTTCGCTCCCACTGTTTTTCTAATAAACTTCTTTAATAATTATAAGAGAATCTGTAGAGAGATTAGTAGGATGAGAAAAGGATGGAAAAATGGAGCTTAGTGAATAAGTTGAAAGGCAGATCGGGTCCTTCTTCGGAACTGACTGATCTAGATTCGGATATGTTCAATGAATTTTACTGCTCTATTGCTCAGGTCCTAATAACTTATTGAAGACAACCCTTTGTCATTCTTACAGGGTGTATCTACTATTCGCGAGATGCAACATATATTTAGGGAATTAAAAATAAGAAATCTGCGGGAGTGGATCTGAAAGTATTTGAGAGTTTGCTGGATATGGTCTGGAATGCCCTCACTCTTGCCATAAATGATGCCTTTGATTCCGGTATTTTTCCCATTGCTTGAAGACAAGTCTAATTAGGTCATTCCTTAAAGGTGGTGGCTCAGAGGACCTGTTACCGTCCCATTGTTCTACTTGCCACTCTATCCAAAATAATAGAAAAGCTAAACATAGAATGACTTCTTTTATTTCAAAACATAAAATATTAATGAGTAACCAGTCTGAGTACAGGTCGATTGTCTGGTTCAAGGAAACGGAAAAGCAGAGCATAAAATCAGCTCTCAGCAAAGTGCAACGCCTGGCGTGCATAAGCATAACAAACACCATGAAAACTTGCCCAACTGCAGCAATCGAGGCAATTATGGGCCGCGCACCTCATTGTTGCAAAAGGAGCAGCTAGACAAGCAATGACCAGAATCACAAGAGAGGGAGCGAGCGAGGGAGGATGCCTTAGAAAGAAGGAATTAACATCCCTGATAAAGCATATACCACTTCTTGGGCTTCCCAGGGTCGCTATAGTCAAAAGATACAATTTTAAAAAATACTTCACGGTCATGATAAGCAGTAGAGAATAATGGAAAAATAATACCACATTGAAGCAAAGTATCATAAAATGGTATACAGATGGGTCAAGAACTGTACAGAGGACCGGAGCCGGAGTATTTGGACCAGGAACCAAATTCTCCGAAGTAATGGGAAAACACCCGGGCATATTCCAGGCGAAAATTAACGTCATAGGAAGATGTGCGCAGTTTAACCTCGACAGAAACTATAGGTAGAAAGAGATTGTCATCTTCTCAGACAGTCAAGCAGCCACTAAAGCGCTGAGCTCACGAACAATCCGCTCCAGAATGGTATGGGAATGCCTAGATAGGCTAAGAATAACAAACTACCCGTTCAATGGATACCAGGACACGCTGGGATAGAAGGCAACGAAAAAGTAGACCAATTGGCAAAACTAGGAGCACAAACTTCGCTTCGCAGGAATGCACACCTACAAGGAAGAATTTAGGAAGGAAGTGCGAACCAAATGGATCAGTCTATGGGAGCGACTTCCAGGGTTAAGGCAATCAAATATGTTTCTAGGGCCCCCTCACCCAGGAAGATCAAAAAACCTCACAACACTAGATAAGAACAATCTCCGCATTCTCACCGGCTTTCTTGCCGGTTGAGAAGGCATCTGGAGAGAATAAAAATTGAAAACGAGGACAGTTGCCGGTTCTGTGAAGAGTGGGAGGAAGCCACGGAATATCTTCTCACGGAGTGCGAGGCGCTCGCGAACAGGCGAGTGGTCTGCTTCGTATGCTGCAGCGTCGAACAGGAGGAACTTCCATCCATAGAACCATCCAGACTACTTGCTTTTATCAAAACACTGAAGCTGCATGAGGCACTTGAGAATCACATCAACGGAAGCACCAAGGAAGAGAGACACAATATATCTACACAGGTCGCAGTGTACTAATACCCCCCAAGATCATTCATTCATTCATTCAACCAGTCTGGGTTCCAGGACTCGAAAGGCATTAAGAATGCAATATTTGATTTCCTTATAAGGGACTGAACGATGGTGGTGTTGCTGCATCTGTATTCTGCGATTTCTCAAAGGCGTTTGATTGCCTAGATCGTAGAATACTGCTGGAGAAGCTTCAGCATTATGGGCTTAGGGAAATAGCCCTGAAATGGCTTACGCCATACATATGAGGTAGAAGGCAATTCGTTAGATATCAGGAAAGTGAATCATAGATACCATATTGTTCAGCTTTGGACACATTACTGTTTTTATTAAATATAAATGACTAGTCAACCATTGATATTGGTGGCTACCTACCCTGTTCGTAGATGATACTTGAATTTTGCGGACCGATCAGATCAAGATCAGCAAAACTAACCTACTAACATTTAAGTGTGATATTGATAACCTAAGGCTGGGTGATGATATGTTAAAAAATTCATCAGTGATTAGGATTCTATGCCTGCATATCGATGAAAATTTCAAGTTTTATGATCATATAACTTCCCTCAAACCAGCACCAGCATATCCTGCTGTTAGAATGGTTCGACATAATTTGGGGATTTCTATGGCTCGATCAGTATAGCTTTCTCTAGTGGAATACAATTTAAGATACTTTTCGGCGTTTTGGGGTCACACCACTCAGCATCTAGTAGAGTCAGTATTTATACTACAGAAGCAAGCCATAAGATAATTATGTGCAGATTGAAACCAAGAAACTACTGCATGTAAACCAACCGAGATAAGGTTTGTTTCTTTATGTTCGGCACGCACATAAAAGGAAAATCCTATACCACACAAGGTTGTAGTTTTCGAAAAAGATGTTACTCGGAAGACCATTCCAGAGTGAGGTAGTCCTCAAGACAAAGGAGTCCCGCAACAGCGACGTCCTAGATGTTCGCAACTGAATCATATGTTGATGAGCAGCTTGTATCTGACGCGGGTTTCTGGTTGGCGCAACTCTGGGCGGAATTAGTGCCAGCTCGTTCGAACACCTTCCGTAGTAGTATCGATTGCAAAGAGATAGGTCCACCACTTTTCTTCGATGTTCAAGGCTATCAAGGTCTGGGTTGTCCACAAGATTGACTGCTCTCCTCCTGAGCAATTGGGTGCCGAGCTCCACACATAGGAACAATATTCCAGGGATGGTCTTATATGGGCCTTATAGAGCAGAAAGAGCTGATGAGTTTTATACAACTTTTTTGCTCTATAGAGTGCTCCTACGACGACATTGTTTTCCTCACCTCATTCCACGATGACGTTCATATCCTCAGTGATGGCAGCAATCTGATTTTCTTGCTCGCGTTGGGAACGTGCACCGGTCATTGGAGTCCGCGACACGAATGAGGATATAAGAGTGCTGTCGTCTGCAAAGCTATAAATAGAATTGTTTGAGTGCCATTTGGTTACACCATTGTCCTGGAGACTGTGTCACTCGTTCATCAAATTGGAATAGTTATAAGACTGGCATTGCTGATAGATTGCAATTGTCGACATGAAGGAGCTTTCTTAATAATAATTCATTAATATGCGAAAGTCTTAAAATTTACAATCACCTACCTTCGGATACTGAAGTATTGACAGTGAGAATTAACCGGTTTTTACAGGGCAAAACATATTATAGTGTGAGCGAGTATTATGAGCACGTTTTTGGGTTCAGTTTCTACTTTTGTGTTCATTCTGTTCATTGGTTGGTTAGGACGTTGTCTCTTTACATATTTCTCTAAATACTATAGAATCTATTTTAGCACTTTTTTCCTTTTAATGAGAATTTATTCTTTATAAAATAAAGCATCTTTGAATTGTTTGAGTTTGTGTGTTTCATAAAGTACTTTGTTAAATTTGCTATACCGAAGGAACTAAGATTGAAAAAGTTTGGGCACTGGTGCATGTGTATTAGCTTGAAATATTGTGCCAAATAAATGAATTTTTTGATAAGTTTTTATTGCTTACAATTTGACTTCAACGAGCAAGTGCAAATCCGGTAGTCGAATTTCACCAAAATCCTGAACCACTTATTTGCCCATATTATGGTGCATATTTCCTAAGGCCAAGATACGGTCCTGATTTTAATGCAACCAGCAATAAATAATTTTTTACGCTTTCACCGAGATTAATTGACATCCAAAAAAGGGATAATATTAAGGTAGTTTAATTTATTACTCTCATGCTTAGCCTAAATATTATTAAACCACCGTAATGATGGATTTTTGGGCGGGTTATTGCGTGTAAAAATGAAATCAAATTGCCGTGCTATTATAAGAGGTACGGTATCGTTTAGACATGCATACTTTATCAAAAATCTTGATAATATTAAATTGGTAATAATTATTTGTGCATTTGGTGTGTACAAAAGTTTTGATACATTTTTACTGATTGTAATATCTATGGCGCCACATACGAAGACGGTTACATTATTATAGAAAATATATTAGATTGATATGTATAAAGGTAGGTATATAAAGCTAAATATTAATAACCCTGCTTAATTTCTGAATCCTATTCAAGAGCAAGTCACTATGCTTTACGACATTTTCAAACATCTCCGCTCTTCGATCGGGTTGAATGTTAATGATTTTTTCGCTGACTTTATCAATTTTGTAATTAAGTCGTTTGGCCGCGATAAATCTGCTGATGTCCTCCTCAATGTAGTTCTCTGTTACACCGAATTGCTCGGCCATATACCCCATGTTTAGGGAAATGTAAGTAGATAACAGCTGATCATAAGCTTTAATTTTCATTTCTCTCGTATAATATTTATAGTGCGGATGTAGAAGCATGTCCTGCTTCATGTCACTTTCCACTATAGCTAAGTTTTTGAAAAAGTCTTTATATTCGCAGTTATAGAGGGAAAATACAAACTCCTTCAAAGTCGGGTGGTAGTGCAACGCTGTAAGTACGTCCGGGTTAGTGATTATATTTTTCTTCAAGTCCCGCCGGTTTAGGTCAATCATGGCAGCTATAATGGTGTATTTCATAAACAGGTTGAATGAAATCAGCTCGGTACATACGAAGGTAGCAATTGCGCTCGTAAATACCTCACAGGCCGTGGAAAAATCTCGAGTGGCGATAGAGTATAGACCTGAAAATGAAATACAAAATTATGCTTTCAACATAATAACGTCTTATTATTATTTAGTTCGTTAGAGTAATATTGAGCCGCAATCTCTCGTCTATGCAGTTAAACGATGTATTAAATTTACACTGTAAGAAAACTACTAGCATTTCACAAATCGATATTGATTGGACTACAACTTATAGAAGAGAATTGTGTAATTTTATATCTACCTAATTTTATAGGGTAAAATTTCGATAAAACATATTTTTATAAATTTAAATGACAGACTGCGCCATCTTTCATCAGCCTTCAAACTGAAAAATATTTTTGGAGTAATTAATTTGGTCGAACTCATTATATTTTTTTTCCTGAAACCTCCAACACAACCGGTTTATGAGATATGGCAGGTCGCTATAGGTACTTAATCAATCACCCTATGTGTTCACGCATAAATTATGAATATATATGGGTCCAAAAGCCCTTAATTTTTGAAATACAGGGTGAGAAATTTATTTTTTAATTTTAGAAAGTATCAGTTAATTACCTGTTGCCATATAGATTCTATGAAGACATATCCAAAGCCATGAAAGAAAATAAAACGCATTTTACAGTCATATTGTGGAGATTTCAATGCCAAGGTTGGACTAAATGCCGACCCAACGGAGATAATACTTGGAAACTATGGAAGCCCTGGCAGAGACCAGATTGAGAAAGCTTTAAATGAAATAACAGAAGCATATAGCATATACAACATAAACACGAAAATAATAAAATCATTAGAAAATGCTTAGACAATACTGTCCTAAAACTGCCAAAGAAGAGAAAATACAAATACGACAATGTGGTAAAAACCATTGAAGAAAATAAAAGCATCAAAGTCCTAAGAAACAAACTAGCCACTGGAAAAAAAGAAATATTTAAACTCCAAGACAATGATGGAAATGTAACATCAAATAGAGATACAATAATACAAATAGTGGAAGATTTTTACAAATACCTATATACGAACAAGAAGAGGTACCCAGATAGAAATCAACTAAATCAAGGGAAAGTGCAAAACCAGGGCTCAGAAGACATCCTAGACATCACTAAGTTAGAAATATATCGCGCCCTCAAGAAAATGAAAAATAACAAAGCCCCAGGCGAAGATGGAGTTGTAACTGAAGCAATAAAGATGGGAGGACCGGTACTAATAGAGAAAATGCAGACTCTGTTTAATTTATGTCTACAAAATCAAGAGATACCCTCAAAGTGGAACAATGCTACTACCATCCTATTACACAAAAAAGAAGAAAGTACTCGATTAGACAAAACTATAGACCCATAAGCCTACTGAACCATATTTACAAAATATATACCCGCATAATAACAACCAGACTGGAATCAAAATTCGACCTAGACCAGCCAAGAGAGCAGGCAGGGTTCCGGACAGGATTTGGGACGAATGACCACCTTCAAAGCCTGAAAACGTTAATAGAGATGACAATAGAAAATAATAGACCATTAGTTCTAGTTTTCGTAGACTTCCAAAAGGCGTTTGACACAGTGGAAATGTATGCTATCCTCCAGGCTCTCAAAGAGTGCAGAATAGATCACAGGTACACCCAATTTGTATATGATATATATATATAAGCATGCAACAACGACTGTAAGACTGCATAAAACCACGCAGAAAATAGATATAAAACGAGGGGTACGACAAGGAGACACTTAATCACCAAAACTATTCAAAGCGGTTTTAGAATACGGTTTTAAAAGACTAAATTGGGGTAACAAGGGTATTACAATAGATGGAGAACAACTAAATAATCTCCGATTCGCGGATGATATAGTGTTGATTGCGGATGATCTAAGTGAAGCACGAGACATGCTGCAACAACTCCAGAACGAAATGGAAGCTGTTGGTCTGAACATAAACTATGCCAAAACTAAGGCAATGACGAACCTAGTACCAACAGGGTTTTTTTTTAATTTTTCTAAATACACATATAGGGCATGATACTACTTCTCTAATTATTTACGGTGAAATTCAGTGCTTCACAGTCTCGTCTCTTTATAGTGGTTTGGCCATCTGTTTTGACCCGATATTTTTATATCATTGTCCTCTGGAAAGAGTGAAGGGGTCACACATATGCTTGCCTTAAATAAAGGTAAATATTTAGTATCAAGTAGGTTTCAAGCGCTTGAACTCCAATTTAATTTTGAGAACATGCTTGTGAACAATATTAATTTCACTTAAGATTTTTGTCTCAATGGTCTCACGATTTCTTACTGGTATGAAATGCATGCCTAGTTTAGGTATAGTAAATTCTTCCAGCGTATTCCATCTTTTCCTTGGAGCCACTAGACTTTGTTGATTTAATTGAGGGCGAGAGATTTGGCCGAGTTTATTAACTTTCAACAATTTCGTGACTTGTCTGATCTTTCAACTGGTATTCTGTTCTTCGAGAGGGTGATCCTCTAGGAGCTTTCCACGATGCTTTGGCATATATTGTCAACAACGCTTTTCCTGGCTCCGTTTAAAGCCAAGGCGCAAAGACAGAAAATGATGGCTGACACGAGGGATACGTACTTCTGCCTCAAATCTAAGATTTTTAAACAGTCTCAGGAAAGCATATCATCACAACATGATGCTCCAGTCTTATTACTCCTTATACAGGAAAACCTACAGGATCGTGTCGCAATGCTAAAAGACTTTATTATTCTAAACGTTTTTCTGATTCTAAAAATAAACAAATATAATCATGTACTATTGTCAACGAAATTACTAATAATGCAAGCGAATCTTTACAAATAAATACTGACTCCAACTCTCTAAACGATTATTACTGGTTCGATTGGCAATAATCTAACTAAAGACCTTCATCCAGTCACAGACCCACTAATATATGTGCCTGATGTGAATGTGACTGTTACACTAAATGTTTTTACTCCAACTGGCCCCCGTGAAATCAGAAAAACCATCATAATCATCAATCAGCCTCGTCTCGTCCACTGCTGGACATAGGCCTCTCAATCCATCTGTCTATCGAGTCGGCGGTCTACCCCGGCTTCTGTGTGCATCATCTCTAGGTTGCCACTACAGCATCTTCTTATCCACCTGTCATCTGTCATTCTAGCGACGTGGCCTGCCCAGATCCACTTTAGGTGTGTTATTGTCTCAACAAAGTCTGTAACGGATCTCTTCGTTGTGGATTCTGTCTCGTAGCGTCACCCCCAACACAGCTCTTTCCATGGCTCGTTGGGTAACTCTTATTTTCTTGATCGTTTTTTGTGTTAATGTTAATGTTTCTGAGTCATATGTCAGTACCGGGATGATGCACTGGTCAAAAACCTTACGTTTGAGGCACACTGGAATGTCTGAATTGAATACATGCTACAAACGGCCGAAGGCAGCCCATGTTAGTCCTATTCTTCGGCTAAGCTCACAGGTTTGGTTATCACTTTCGATTCGAATTTCATGTCCTAGATATTTATATGATGTTACCTATTGGATTTCTCTTTCTTCTATTTTTAGGTTACGGCTAGGGACCTGGTTTGAGTAAGGTCCTCGTAGATGTCTTCAATATCTTTGTCTGAACTTTGGGATGTGGGCTCATAGGCTTGGATAATCTTGATATTGTATCGTTCATTTAGTTTCAATATTACAATAGCAAACTCTGTGGCTTACACTGCTGATCTCAAGTATTTTGTGTACATGTCGCCTATTTATCAGAAATCCGACTTCTCCCACAGAGTTGTTTTCTTCACACTTGTGGAAGTACATATTTCCTGACTTCAGTAGAATTTGTTGTTCTCCCCTTTTCCGGATTTCGCTTATTCTGATTACATCCCAGTGTATTCGTTTAAGTTCTTCTTCTAGTTCCAACACTTTTCGTCGGATGAAAGGGTTCTCGTATTATATGTCGCAATGTGCAGTTTTAGTCTTTCTTGGTGGCCTAATCTTTCCCGGGGATTCCTAGCACCCTCCAATCGCTGCCTTCTCCGACCGCTACCTTGGTCGAGGACTTGCAATCTGCCGGGGACTGATGGCCATCTGTGATTTCTGCTTTCCATCTTGATTTGGTTTGAGGGGCTTTAACCTTCTCCTATCACGCTGACCAGTGCGGGTTGACAGGGGATATGCTGGAAATTTTATTTCCTTAAATTTCCGTTGGTACGGTTATCCCGCCGATATTCGGTCGCCAGAGCCTCGTCTGTTGTCTAGCAGGGTGCGCTGGATGATTGGGTACCGACCACCTCTCGTGCAGGTGAGGTTGATATTTGGACTGGCCTTATCCGTTGCCTTCGTCCCTTGCACCCCCAGAAACTATAAATTGTATGAAAAACAAAAAGGCAGGGACTGACGATGAAATATCTGTCAGGGTACTGGAAAGTCTACCTGATAGTCCCATTGCTGCTCTATCACACGTTATTAATTTATCTTTCATGTATGGTTCCATGTTGCTTCAAACTGGCTAAAGTAATACATCTTTACAAGGGCGGTGATCGGATGACTCACTCAAATTATAGGCCGATTTCTTTGCCGTCTACTTTATCCAAGCTCGTCGAGGGCCTAGTGAAAAATCGTCTCTTATCGTGCCTAAATAATCATAAAATTCTTACAGAAAATCAGTATGGGTTTCGATCTGATAGGAGCACATCTGATACAATGTTCGACCTTCTGTCAGGAGTATTCTAGGGTATAAATGGGCGAATGGCGACTGCTGCAGTATTTTGTGACCAAAGCCTTTGACTGTGTGAGTCACGAGGTGCTGCTGCGGAAACTCTTTGCTTATGGGAATCGGGACCGTGCACTTCGGTGGTTCGAGAGTTGTCTGTGTGGCCGGGAGCAGTCTGTCCACGTAGATGGTGTGTGGTCTAGCAGGCAGCGTTCTTCATGCGGCGTGCCCCAGAGTTTCTGTATTGGGGCCAATTATTTTTTTAA
>MU182363.1:160318-177439 GCA_016904865.1 Pissodes strobi | reverse complement strand
ACATTTGTGGAAATAGTTGATTCGTCAAAACTTTGTTAAACTGGTTATCTTTATTTAAAATTTTGTCTCTTACTCACAAATAAAAATCTAATTAATTTCCTGAATCCTGGACATTCTCTGCTCCTTATGTGTTATGAAGACACCGTAACATTTGTGGAAAAAGTTGACTCGTCGAAACTTTGTCAAACTGGTTACCGTTATTTAAAATTTTGTCCCCTACTCACAAATAGAAATACAATAATTATTTTCCTGAATTCTGGACTTTATATGCTCCTGGATCTTATGTGTTATGAAGACACCGTAGCATTTGTGGAAAAAGTTGACTCGTCGAAACTTTGTGAAACTGGTTACTTTCATACAAATACAAATTATTATTGTGCTTGGTCTTCATCATCTAATGCTTTATTAAAATGTGGTTTGAATAAGAACAAATTAGTTGCTTTAAATTTTTTTTTGTACGTTCTGTACGTATAACAGACTGCAAGATAACAAGTGTAGTTGCAGCATCATAGTCAAAAAGTTTTTTTCATTTTTTAAATTTTCCACTGATATCCAGTATTTGAGCTTGTTGTATAACAGACTTCAAAACAACAACTGTAGTTGCATCATCATCGTCAAAAAGTTTCTTCTTTTTGTTTAAATTTTCCACCGATATCCAGTATTCTTGAACCTCTTGACTAATGACGAATTCCATGTATTCAAACAGAATCCCTCGGAAACTTTACGATAAATCGTTCTCATACATTTTTGTAAGAGCTATCGCCGGTTCCAGAGCACTGAGTTATCATTTTAGAATTATTTTTCAACGAGATTGTAAAATTAATATTGTAACATGTTCTATCATTAATGATACATAAAAGAAGAAAAATTAGAAATTGTTGGAGTTTTAAAAGTTTAAATTTTGGAATTAATCTTTAGGCGAAATTTAAAATCTTTTTTTTATTTACCATTTTGCTCCAAAATGAGAAATAAAAAAAGGCTACTTTTGAAAGTATTTCATGGTTTTGTAGTTTTTAAGCATCTTGTAGACAGTATTTTTTCGGGAAGCAGAAACTCAATCAAGAATGACTTTTTGTCGAAAACGACATTTTTAGTTCATTTGTCCTCTATCCCGTACTGTATATAACCGTTATTTACATGTTTTAAAATACTTATATATAAGAAATGCGTAACCAATTTAGCATAACAATTCCGCATTTCTTCCATATGGCTTCTTCGGTCAGTAATTCTGTGATTACTTGTGCCATTTCGTTCTTTTATATTTTACCGTAGCCGGTCAATTTGCCAGTCACGTAAGAGCGAGCGTCCGTAAAATATTGTGTCTGAAAGGAAAGTCACCACGAATTTATTGCAGTTTCGTTTTATCAACTGGTGTCGTTAATTACAAAATTTGATATTAATATGAAACATTTTTTCACCCGTGAGCTCTTTCGGAGGTAAATCATCGTGTATTGCAGAAATCATCATGTATGATCAATAACAGTTAGATCATACACATTAATATTATATCGCCCCGTAGTATATTATATTATATGTTCTTAATATGCTCATATTTTTATAGGTCAAATATATTTAAATCAATTATTAACTACACGTATTCAACAAAAAATACTATCCCATCAGTAAACCATAACATCTGATAAAGATAAAATATAGATGAAGAGAAGACTCCAAGGTACATATACATTAGGTAATATGTTTTAACATCCTCCCCCCCTTTCCTCAATTTTCAGTTGAAATATGAAATAATAAGAAAATCTGCTTCATTTGCAGTAATCATCTAAGCAAAATAAATTCGGAATAATTGAAACTTTTTTAAAAATATCGAAGATATTTTCTTTGGTACCAATTTGATAACACCTTCTGTTACAAAGTCTTTAATACAATGATATCGAGTATCTATATGTTTGCTCTTTCGTGTTTTCGAAACTGCTCGTCATGAGAATGATTCCTTCATTAGCTACAAGAGAACTAGCTTGTTGGCATTTGATTTTTAAATTTTGTACAGCTCCAAGTAGATTTATTAGCTCCGATGTGGCGCAAGTGAAGCTGCCACATATTATGCTTCAGTTGAAGATAGACAAATATACTGCTCTTTAAGGGCGGCAAACTATATTGCAGGATTTCCCAAGAAACAATGATGCATCCTGACAGTCTGCGTCGGAATAACTCCTCAAGGTGTCTTCTGTTTAATGCCTCTTTTTTGGTTTCTATAAGTTATCTTATAATTTGCTTTGCTTGTTCATTTGGCTTTTCCTCAAGTTGACTCAGGTGTGAAACTGAAAACGTTATATCAAGCCTTTTCGCTACTGATATATGTTTACATTACTTCTTCACTTATTTCAGGATCAAAATTTACTTTTCTAAATGAATTTTTACTTTCATCATTTCTAGCTGTTCCTATTTTTATACCCAGAACGTTCTTGTGTTCTCCAAAATGAAATATTTACTGTATGCTGTATTTACGTTTAACTGTCTTATTGGTCATGATCTATTCAAAACCATAAAAAGTCAAAATTCTGACATATAATAACTTGGCAATAGTGCATTTACATTTTCCTTTCCCTTTTTGAAATATTCGAGCTACAAGCATTTCGTATCAATAGCCTTTGTTCCAGTTCTTTCATGTGCTTCAAGATTTTATTTGGATAGCTCCTTTCTAGTAGTGACGTGATATTACTGTCTTTTTCTATGTTGCAGGGTCTTGAGATGAGAGTAAACAATACGGTGTGTAAAGTTCCTGCTCATTGTGTTTTGGTGAATATCTAAAGGTCTTCCTATGTCTTGAATTTCAAATCTCTTTCGTCTGGCTCCGCATTATCTGGATTATTGTGTGTTGACTGTGCATTGAATAGGTGTTATCTTGAATATCACTGTTTCTCTCTTCTCTGTTTTCTTTGCTCTATTCATGAATTAATTACTTCTCCTCTGTTGTATTTCGTATACAGTATCTTTTTTTTTTCATTTTCATAATCTTCAATACTTTCTTTCGAAATGTCGTCGAGTTGGTTTTCCAACTCATGATCGGTAATCTTTGTAAGTATTTTTTTCATTACTTTCTGTTCTTTCACTTCCCATATTATGTTTCCATTATTATAATATCCTATAATTTTTCCGTCACTAGCCCATTTTTTGAGTTTACTTCCTTTTGGCAAATTATTTGCCCAACATCTGCATCCAAAAACTCGTGGTTTCGACAAACCAACTTTTCTATGTAATATGCTTGCTGGTATACCAATACTACTTTGAACTTGTGATTTGTTGAATTATGTGCTGCTCCCTAAAATCTTTTTGGTAGCTTGGTTTTCAAAAATATTGTGTGGGACACACCATTCTGCTGAAATGTATAGGGACTAATATACTTATCTCTGATCCACATAATATATCTGTATGAATGAGCTAACCTATTCGATGGGATATTTTTTTGGTATTAAATGATAGTCGGGTTGATTTCCCCTCATCCAGGGAGTCATACATTTCTTCAGATACTGGTAAATTAAGTTTTCTCAAAGTTTGTTGAGATACCCCAATCATCGATGTCAAAAATTTTCATCATGATTTGTCAACGTACATCGTCCATTTTCACTTTTTCTAACATCACATTTACCTTTATGATCACTATGAATGGTTATATGATCACCAGTCGATGAAAATATAACTTTCTTTCCTGTAGAGCTAGATTAGGGATTATCAAAGCTTCTAATCACATTTTTCTACCCTTAACAATCGGTCTTACAACTCCTTTTCTATGAGAATGAATTGTCTTGCATGTATTTCTGAAATTTTCAGATAGGTTATAAACAACGCGAGTGATCCACACAAACGATTATGAACCTTAAACGTGAAACGGTCATCAAATTTTATTATGTAAAGACTCAGGGAAATTATTAGTTCAATAGACTTTGTTTCTCACCCCAACCATTTCAACAAGTTCCTTACAGCACACATATGCAGCCTAATTCCCTAGCTAAAACTGAGTTTCACAGTAAATAAGTGCGGTGGATCTAGAATCAATGATAATTGTTACGCCAGATATCGAAACATTACAAACAACGGTTATCTTGCAGTATAACTTCTGAGTTCAGGACAATCTCATTCTATTGCATTTGAATGTTACGGTCATTGTTGTCTCTTCTGTAGCTTTCTTCATGGTCTCTGTCATATAATTGTTTCTTCCTCTCGACCATAGCTTTGGACAACTAGCTTTCGTATTGACAGTTGTAAAATTCTTGACTCCATAAAATAAAGTATTTTTATAAATTTCAATTCTGCATTTAGTGATCTACCCTACCAGTTCTAATGTAACTCCTCTCAAGCAATGGGAAAATACCCGGACATATTCCAGGCCGAAATTAACGCCATGGGAAGATGTGCGCAGTTCAACCTCGACAGAAATTATAGGAAGAAAGAGATTGTCATGTCAAGCAGCCATCAAAGCGCTGAGCTCACCAACAATCAGCTCCAGAATGGTATGGGAATACCTAGATAGTCTAATCGAACTAGGCAATAATAACAAACTATCCCTTCAATGGACACCAGGATGCGTTGGGATACAAGGCAACGAACAAGCAGACCAATTGGCAAAAGTAAGAGCACAAGCTCCGCTTTTCGGACAGGAACCTTTCTGTGGCATAGGGACGCACACCTACAAGGAAGAATTCAGGAAAGAAGAGCGAACCAAATGGATCAGTCTATGGGAGCGCCTTCCAGGGTTAAGGCAATAAAATATGTTTCTAGGGCCCCCTAACCCAGGAAAATCAACACTCCTTATAACACTGAGTAAGAATAATCTCAGCATCCTCACCGGCTTTTTTACCACGGCCACTGCCGGTTGAGAAGGCACTTGGGGAGAATAAAAATTGAGAACGAAGACAGCTGCCGGATCTGTGAGGAGGGGAGGAAACCCCGGAACACCTTCTCACGAAGTGCGAGGTAGTAGCGCTTTGGGTGCTTCGGTTGCTGCATTGTCGAACTGGAGGAACTTTCATCCATGGATCTATCCAGACTACTTGCTTTTATCAAAGCACTGAAGCTGGATGAAGTGCTCTGATTGAGAATCACATCATCTATGGAAGGGGGACACAATAGATATGTACAGGTCGCAGTGTATTAATACTCCCCTAGATCATGAATTTATTTATTCAACTTCTCTCACCATAGCCTCGATTGCGGTTCTCAATGCATCAAAATTGCTGACAATGACTCATGACTCCTTTAAAAATCAACCTAAATATAGAGCTATATGTTCATACCATAACTGCTGTGTCAGATACTTCCTTGAGTAATGCCTGATTGAAAAGTTGTTGAAAATTGCTTATATGGACTTTTTTGATCAGTTTGACGAGACGAATCATCCTCTTGGGTACTTTGATATTTTTTTGAAACGCCCTGTATATAGATAAAAGGGTTGAATAGATGTGGGTATACAATAATATTTTTCAATAAACTATTTCTCTATTTGCGGGAAAATAATGTGTAAAATTTGCAATTTTTAATATTTCCTCCATTTTTTGAGGTATCTGCATCTCTAATCACATAGATAGGAATAGCCTTAACAGCCTCAACATTAATAGAGGTGATTATAATAAAGCATTTATCTATTATATGACGTTCTCCTACCAGAGAGGAACGGATGGGCAATAAACTGCATACTGCATGGAACAAAAATGCTACGGTTGAGCTTAAATGTTCCCTAGGCAAACATGCAACCATTTTTCAGGCTGAAGTTCAAGCTATTGATATGACTGCACAGTGGCTCATCATAGAAAATGGAATGGCAAGTCAATCAAAATATTCTCGGGCAATCAAGCGGCTTTAAAAGCTCTTGAATCTAGCCGTTGTTCATCCAAGGCAGTATGGAACTGCCAGGAACTACTCACCACACTAGGTATATAAGCAACCCGAGTGATCAAGGCAAGCGATTATGAACCTTAAACGATTATCAAAATTTATTATTTAAATACTCAAGCGAACCATCAGTTCGACATACCCAAACCTGTTTAATTAGTTCCTTACAGCACACATGTGCGTAGGGTTTGAAAGGTCCTAACCTGGAACCTAATTATCTAGCTAAAACTGAGTTTACAGCACACATGTGTGTGGACTTAGGGTTACCCCAGGAGAGTTTAGAGATCCTTTTAAAGACCCACTTTCCTGGATCTGCTGTCACGGAAGCAAGCCAGATAGAGGAACCCCCCTTATGGGACGTTGAACGACCCAACAGACGGGGAAGAAGCCTCGCGGGTAAAATCTTTACAGACAATAAGATCAAATGGGCATTGAATAGCTTCAAACCCGATAAATAATCAGGTACGGACGACATATTTCCTGCTCTGCTTCAACAAGGCAGTGAGGAACTCCTACCGTACCTGAAAACAATCTTCAAAGCTAGCTATATCCACAGCTACATTCCGAAGAACTGGAGGAAAGTCAGGGTTGCGTTTATCCCAAAGGCTGGGAATCGTCCACCGGACGAACCAAAGGCCTATCGCCCTATCAGTCTGACCTCCTTCCTACTTAAAAGTATGGAAAAAATCATAGATGAATACATCAGGGGCGAGTTTATCTCCAGAACGCCACTACATCCAAAACAGTTTGCCTACCAACCGGCAAAATCCACGATAAATGCGCTCCAACGCCTAGTAAAGGACATTGAAACGACATTCGTGGCGAAAGAAGTGGCCATGTGTGCATTCTTAGACATAGAGGATGCATTTGACAACGCATCATATGAATCCATACAAAGGGCCGCAGAAGACAGAGGTATAGACGAAACTACAACGAAATGGATAAAAGCCATGCTTTGTAGTCGTAAAATTACCTCAACCTTAGGAGACGCTACTGTAACGGTAAAAGCAGCAAAAGGGTGTCCGCACGGCGGAGTTTTATCGCCCTTGCTGTGGTCCTTGGTAGTAGATCGACTGCTGGTAAAACTAACAACCGAAGGGTATGACGTCCAAGGGTATGCTGACGACCTAGTCATCACAATTAAGAGCAAGTATGATGGCACAGTATCGGCCAAAATGCAAAATGCTCTACATCTTGTTAAAAACTGGTGTATAAGGGAAGGACTAAATGTCAATCCCAATAAAACCGTCATAGTACCGTTCACAAAAAGGCGAAAGGTGGACCTTACAGCCCCTAGCCTAGACGGGGTGACGGTTGAACTCTCAGACAGTGTTAAGTACCTGGGGATAGTCCTCGACCGCAGGCTTAACTGGAATGAACATATAGAAAGGACTACCAAAAAGGCAACAGCGGAACTTTGGGCATGCCGCAGACATTTTGGCAAAACATGGGGTTTAAAACCCAAGATGTTCTATTGGTCATACATTACGGTTGTAAAACCAATAGTCACATACGCCTCACTGGTCTGGTGGACCAAAACAGAGGAAAATACTACGCAAGGCAAGCTACAAAAAGTGCAAAGACTTGCCTGTCTGGGTATCACAGGGGCAATAAAAAGCTGCCCACGATAGCACTGGAGACGATGCTGGACCTTCTTCCCCTGCATTTAAGCGTGAGGAGGGAGGCCTTATTAAGCGCGTCCAGAGTAATCCAGACCCAATCAACTAAGTCAGGTGATCTGACTGATCTAAAGATTCTGGACACAATCAGAGTCGAATCGCTGGCCAAACCAACAGACCATATACCAAAGACAAGGGATTTCCAACGCTCCTTTAAGGTGATCATAGAAGATCGCCCAACAATGAGAGCACTACAGCCCGAACGAGGTACATTGGTCTGGTACACAGATGGATCTAAAATGGAACAAGGGGTCGGCGCCGGGGTTTATGGTCCTAGATGCAGGATGTCAAAATCTCTAGGTAAAGCCCCATCCATATTCCAAGCAGAGATCCATGCCATTGAACTGTGCGCCTCTGAATGCATCAAAAGAAAACCGAGAGGCGCAACCATAAATATACTATCCGACAGCCAGGCGGCTTTAAAGGCACTAGCCTCGTGCGAATTTGACTCAAAGCTTGCCTGGGAATGCCGGAACGCTCTTAACCAACTGGCTAAACATAACAGAGTCACTCTGTTGTGGGTGCCAGGGCACGAAGGAGTGGAGGGCAATTAAATTGCCGACCTATTGGCCAGAGAAGGGGCACAGAGTCCATTCTACGGACCTGAACCATTCTGTGGCACCACCAGAGGACACCTCGGAGAGGACCTCAATAAGTGGGAAAAAAAGGCAGAAAGAGGCCTACTGGAGAAACACTCCAGGACAACGACAGGCGAAAAGATTCATATCGCACTCGCCTGAATACACCAGGACGCTACTAGAGCTCCATAAAAACGATCTAAGACTGGTCACGAGCTTCCTAACAGGTCATGGACCATGGAGATACCATCTCCACAACATGGAAAAGACTGAGGATCCACGTTGTAGATTTTGCAACTCAGCAAACGAAACTGCGGAACACATTCTTTGCGAATGTAGAGAACTGACCCGCCAAAGGCTAAAATATCTGGAAGGAGTAGTATGTAATCCCAAGGATATTACACAACTAGCCCCTAGAAATATCCTGAACTTCGCGAAAAGTGCAGGCATTGCAAAATCTAAAGCAGGGTAGTCACAAAAGACCTTTTAGGTCTAAGTGAAGAAGGGCTGAAAAGCCGAGCGACCCCTTTACATACAATACAATACAATACAATACAATACAATAGGGTTACCCACCTAAAGTAGTAAAGTCGAATCTAGGATAAATTAGTTCTATGAAAGATAATTTCACAGTAAATCTGCTAAAGCTAACCATACATAAAACACAACACTTTATTATAAACAGTGATCAAAACTTCTAAAAACAATTCCAAGTATACCTCAACCGAAAAGACGCGCATTATCATAATCGAGTAAAAGTTAAATTCGTTTAGTCTTTGACCCATAGACATTGTTATTATTTTCACTAAAGTGTCTTCTTCATCATCATGATGTAGATCGGTCCCTAATCTGAGCTACATAACCTGCACGCCAACCAAGGCATAACGCCACGAAATACAGTTCGCAAGTCGTCATAAAGCATTTAATTGAAGACATTGCGACCACCGCAATCGAGTAGCGCGCATCAAGTTTTTGTTTCGTAACAGTATTATTAAAGCTATATATTTTCCATCTTTTAACATGATGTTTAGCCGAAAATCAAACGTACTAACTAATAGCAATATTACATTTACCTTTGTATATTTTAAAGCAGTTCCTGTAGTGCCAATCGGCTCCTTCTTCAATTAAATCCTCGCATCTGATTAGATTTCTCTTAATCAGGTCCAGATCGTTGAAAAATAAACCAATCCTGATGCAGTGAAATACGTTATCCAACTTGTAGCCCAAGGCGACGGTATTAGCATAAGCCTGACTGAGCGTTTTTATTGTGTTGTCCTTATCGCCGGTTTTGCTTAAATAATTAGCTTTATTCAGATAGGCTTCTTTAATGTCGATTGCACCCAGATTATTACAGGCGTATTCGATTTCAGACTCAAAGGACTCCAAGGCCTTCGCATTTGCATCTTTCATATCCTGTGAATTAAAATTACAAAATCATCATATAAATATAACTTTGAATGGCTATTTTGTGTGGTGGAGATAGCATCAAGTTGGAGCATAAAAGGGCGGGGGAAATTATATAGGTTTGGCACCAGATTCGTTAATGGAAATGACAAGGATTCTCGTAAATTTATTGACCATTTAAGTCTGCTTGAAATTCAAATCTATTGCATCATATAATCTGAAATAGTAAAGTAAATAATTATCATTGAACAACCCACAATCGGTATATTTTTCTGGGGAATAGTTATTTATTTTAAGTTAGATATCATCTACCTTACGGGTGGTAATGTTACATGTTTCATGCTTATACTATAGAGGACTGTATTGCCTGCCTGGATATTAAATTATGAAGTATGTAACCGAGAATAAAATGTCAAGAAATGCTCATTAAAGAACGCAGGTAAAATAATAAGACGTGGCATCTGCATAAGATTTTGATGGTAATTATTGCCATTCTGGGAAAATTAGCCCTAAATCCAGTTTATTAAGCCCCACGATGCTGATATACTTGCTGGATGAATGAATTTTACAACACGGGTGGGAATAACCCTTGCACATAGGTCATCTGTTTGAGCCCATTGTGCACCTACTCAGATACTAATTCAGCCCCATTGGTTGGATCTTCTTATGTCCTCCGGATTTAGTACGTATCACGAAGTGCACCTCTTTTACCCCAGTCAACGCTGGACAGTTGGTAAGGTCAAGAATGGATGATTCATCGTGTCCAAGCACCACGTGCATTCAGGATCTCCTACGATACGCAGCAGGTGTAAATGCATATTAGAAGCTTTGTCACAAGCCTCATGTCCTCCCCTTTTCCAGGCCATGAAGTTCCTAACTCTACCAGCGCTGGGTCTCCCAGGAGAAGCTTAGCCTACCTTCTTAGTATATCAGCGGCCGTACTGCCAGACACACCTATTACAGGGTCAGGTTTCATTGGGTGCATTGCGGAACCCTGTCATGCCAGCCGATCGGCCTCCTCGTTATACAAGACATTCGAGTGTCCCAAGACCCCTTACATAACTGACTCTATTATAGTTGGTCCAGGCCCCAAAGGCATCCCTATGCTCAGGCACCAGCACCGAATGAATTCTATCAGACTTAAGGGTTCATCCCGCTGAAGACTGTAACAATATCCCTTACCCATACTTGAGGATCTCATACACTTCGGCCTGGAACACTATTGCATAAGTCCCAAAGGTGAAAGCTTGTCTTGTCCCAAAGGTGAAAGCTTGTCTTATCCCTATGGTATATATCTTCATCCATACCTGATCCAGTACTATTATTATCCCTTAAGTGACCGAGACCTTTCAGTCTGCATGCAGATTTCAAGGCATTTCAAGGCGGGTATAACCAGTCAGTATCTCAAGAACTGTGGTGGGTGCCGTCCTCATAGCACCTGTAATTCCCACGCACGCCTGTCTCTGAACTCTGTCCAACTGAGCCGTGGCCGTTTGCGTACCGGTCCACCATACCATGGTCCCATAGATAATAATGGTGTGTACCACAGCCAATGGAGGATTCTCGGCTGTGCGTCCAAAAGTTTTAAAAATACTTTACGTTGCGACGGCAAAAGTTTAAATTCAAAAATAAAAGATATGAATTTGCAATTGCAAACTTGACAACAACCAATATCAATGATTGAAAAGTAAGAACCCTAACACAAAATTGTTTAACAAGAAATATGAAAATCAGAATATTCATGTCTACAAATTAAGGTCCTATGAGAGATCAATTTGGTCAAACGCTTTTGTCAAATCTAAGTAAATGGCATATTCTCAAAGAATACTTGCTTCTCTATTTTAGCATGTGCAGCATACAAGCTTCATGTCATCAACCCACCGTATGCGAAGTTGTCCTCTTGGTGATTCCAAACTATATGTATACAGTCCCCATGAGGAACAGTAATTGCTCCATTACATATTACACGCTTTCCCACTCAAATCTTGTGGCATAATCTGCTTTTCCATGAATCCGGGCGTTAGGTTTCTTATCTCTAAATATTATTCCACTAATCAATAGTCCTATTGCGTATTGTTATGCTGATAATGATGTTAAACATACTGGGTGGTTTTGTTGCTTTAGACATGCGACTTAAAGCGCTGCTCATGCTAGTTTAGTTCTTGTAGTGTCTTATTCCAGATGGATGTATTGCCTAACTTTTTCCATTTTTTTTTGGTTGTCAATAATTTCTTCGTTTTCTTTCAGTTCCTTTTCAGTTCATAGGTTACCTAAATTGACCTTTGAGCTTCTTCACAGCTCAATTATATTGCTAACATGTCCCAGAATGATTCAAGGTTGATTGTTGGCATTCAAGTCTTTATACAACCAATCCATTTCTTTGGATACATACATGCTTTGACTTCTGCTGGATTATCTGTCATTATCAATCTCTCCTGTTGGTCCCACTTAGTTTACCCTGCTTTCTTTCGCTTTAAAACCAACTTAACCATTTCAATACTGCTGGTCCCCCAAAATAGCACGTATATGACTATTGTCGGTAGTCTATAAGATGGCTTTACATATCCGTGCGCATATAAACATGTGGTTTTACACAATCTCATAATGTGGTAATTGTAGTTTCTGCAAGTGAGTGAGTAATTTTCATTTGCGCTTCCGTTCCATAAGTGGTTTCGTCAGGTACAAAAGCTTTCATTATTTTTTTGTTACAGAGTCATGAGGTGTTGTATTCTTGTTCAGGAAGAACTTGAAGCAGCCCTGAGGATGCTAAGTGATTTAGAAAATGAGCCCATCCAAATATCAGATGAGTTAGATTATGAACCCTCCATCTACTTGTCATGAAGTTGCTGAAGACTCGGATTCGTCGTCAGAATCTGAGGAAGAACCTGAGAAATCTGACGAAGAACCTGAAGGTACTTAGCCAAATGATAGATATGTGACTGGCATCAAACTGCCAGAAGGAAAAATCGTACAGTTTTCTTAGGATATTGAGAGAGACTGTTCTAAACTTGATGATTTTATGAAGATATTTCCCAGGAGCCTGTTCATGTATATCGCTTGTAGAGTGTAAGTAAGAGATATATGAAAAATAACACATATTCAAAGCAGGCGGATATGCATGAAACTATGATCGTCCTAGCGATGGCATATAACACAGTGCCGAATTCTCCAAATCATTGGTCTAATAGCTGTCTTCTCAAAAGAGTAAACACTGCAGGACCTGACTTATCAATGGCAGGACAAACACTGACTGTGGCCTCATCCATAAGCTTGCTGGACATCAACGTAGAAGACAACATGTCTTGGCGTAACCACGTCACCAAAATCCCCAAGACAACAGCACAAAAGCCGAGAGCACTCTATAGAGCAAAAAAATTATATACACCTCATCAGCTCTTACTGCTCTATATAAGGTCCAGATACCACCATCTTTGGAATACTGTTGCCATGTGTGGAGCTCGGCATCCAAACACTTGTTCAATATATTAGACTCCATACAGGGGAGAGCAGTCCGTATTGTGGATGACCTAGAGTTGACTAAAGATCTTGAGAGCCTTGAACATCGAAGAAAAGTGGCGCACCTATCTCTTTACTAGCGAGACTACTACCGAAGGTGTTCGAACGAGCTGGCTCTTATGATTCCGCCCAAAGTTGTGTCACACCCGTCAGACACAAGCTGCTCATCCACATACGATTCAGGTGTGAACAACTAGGACGTCGCTGTTGCGGGACTCCTTTGTCTGTAGGACTGCCTCGCTCTGGAATGGATTTCCGAGTAACGTTTTTCCCGAAAACTACAGCCTACAGCGCTTCAAGTCCAGCATCCACCGGCTTCTCCGCACACGCATCGCTCGTTGAGTGGTATAGGCTGTTCCTTTTGTATGTGTGTGCCGAACATATAAAAAAAGAAAAATATATCGAGTTTCTTTACAATCGTGTTATAAAAGAGGCAATTGGACGCATAGGTAGGTGCATGTTTCTGTTATCCAAACTGCATTTTGATAGCCCTCAAAAACCTGCTGATTGTTCAAAGACATATTACGTTGATGAAGTTGTAGAGTGTCTGAAAGTGAGATTCCAGAAAGCAGTAACTTTAAGTTCTCCCTAACCCATAGAAGAAGCGATGGTAATATTCAAAGGCCGTTCGTCTTTGAAACAATACGTGCCCCTCAAAACTACCAAGAGAGGAAGCACAACATAGGAAATATATGCACTTCAATTGCTTTAACATTTATTGTGGAAAATAACTCAACGGAGCAGGAGGTACTCTTGAAGAACGTGTGGTGAGCAAGCTCTGTGGTACGTACAATTCGATCATCTCACGTATGTTTCTATTTTGATCACTTATTCACATGTGTCGAACTAATGAATACAATCGACTGTTGGAACTACATGTGTAACAGCAGAAAAATTTGATGTCAATCAAATGCTCAGAAAACGTTCCGACTTTCTTGCCTTAAATGATTCAGGTACAGTGGCTGTGAAGTGGAAATATACTGAAGATGTTTTGGTAATGTCAAATTACCACTCGACCTCAGTGGGTGTAATTAGAAGAAGGCTAAAAAAATTAGAAAAAATTAGCTTCCTTGTCTCGATGCAACAACTTTTTACAATAAATACATTGGAGGTGTTGATCTAACCAATCAAAAATATTTTTTGAGACGACTAGACAGAAAATCTGCAAAGTGGTGGCAGAAAGTATTCTTCAGGCTACTACTTAAGGAGAATAAGAATCTACTATCACAATATCTTGTCCCTCCTCCAGCTCAACAACTGTTTTCCTTAGGAAGGACAAACGTTGTGCTACTTGGTCGATGGAACAGAATCACTAAAAGACGAAAGATGTTGATGCATTTTGGGTTCCAACTAGCCTTTATGCAAAAAATGTTTTATAAGATTCTATTCATAATTTACCATGTGTTACTTGTAGTCTCAGTACTGATGAGACCTTTTTGTCTCAGCGAAAAACATTGACGGGCAAAAAAGACTAAAGATGTTGATACATTTTGGGTTCCAACTAGCCTTTATGCAAAAAATGTTTTATAAGATTCTATTCATAATTTACCATGTGTTCTTTTGTACTCTCAGTACTGATGAGACCTTTTTGTCTCAGCGAAAAACATTGACGGGCAAAAAAGCCCCGTGTCCTTCAAAAGGACATAAAGCAATTTTGTGTCCCATTTCTTAAAAATTAAAAGTAAGTGAGCAACCAGTAGTATCAGTAACAGAAGGTGTGGCCCCTAGCGGACCTTGCACTTACACCACCAATTGGTCCCGTTGTGCCAAGTGAGCAACCATTAACACAAATTGCAGATAAAATATTTATATTCTTGAAGAGGCATATTCCGCATTGAAAGAGTTAAAATTTGTTCGTCAAAATATAGTTTTAGGGGGAGTTAAATTTATTTTTAAATTAAAAAATATGTATGTACTAGAAGATTATATGTTTACCTTTAAAAGTGATTTATTGATTGTCCAGTTTAAATCGTCACTGACAAGTTCGTAATAAGGTGCCATGTTGGATTGTTTAATATATTCGAGCAATCGCTTCGATTTCGATTCGTCATTGGCAAACTCGGGCAGTGCAAGTAAAAACTTGAGTTGAGCAATTTCTAAGTCGGGATTCTTCAGCGTTTCGTCGCTGGTACTTATGGCTTGATCGAGATCAATCTCCTTGCATATGGCGTCGTAAAATATTGCATCGTCACTCTCAGAATTTCCTTCCATTTTTAAAAATTATAATTAAATTTGATCGATAAATAATGACACTGATTGAATATGTCGCCAGCTGTCAACCTGTTCAGATAAATTGAAAATACAACGTTGCTATTTTTTTGTAGTCGATTTCTTTCTAGAACTTTTATATTTGAAATAATTGCGCAATTTATCAATACCCACTTAATAACAAGACCTTAGGGCTTGTCGGGTGACGTGCTAGCTATTGGACAGACTTCTTGACAAATCTCAAAAGTTATGTTTGAGTTTTGGTTTAAGACTAGGTGTAGTATTAAATGCAGGCTCCCAACTCCTCTCCACCTGCGCTAAAATTCAGGATATATATGTATGTAATTTTTTTATACTGAAAAAAAATTTATTACACATAAATACATATGTTGAACTATTCCACAGCTTCCCTTAATTATTTAGTCTTCTTTTAGCCGCGGTTTTAGTAATCTATTGCAATGTTTGAATCTTGAATTGTACTTTTTTATACTACCTTCAGGAGAATGAGCTTCCTATACTTTCGTATGGTTTGTGGGCTCAAGGTTATTTCGGCGTATAACCTTTAGCCATTTTGGTCGTAAACTTACGTACTCTGGAAAATCGAAAACATGAACTTTAGGGCCATTTTTATACTTTCAATTACAGCCAGGAATACAACATTTTTGTGGCATAATTACACTTAGCATCGGTTACCATAAAACTAGCCGAAAGCGAGAGAAAAACACGAAATTAAACACGAACAAAACTTATAAACTGTGCTGTAAACAAATCGGTCGACCAGCACAAAAGCAAAAGGTCTTTAAGTCGGAAATATATGGTTTTGCGTATTAAAAAGTACCCCTTGCAGTATAAATTGTATACCTAAATATGCAGCGAAATATTAGGTACAGTGTCTTCGTTTTAGCTTGTCTCCATTTTAAATGCATATAGCCGTTGAAATGTATCAAAAAAAAAAATGGTAGGCGTCTTGCTCAAGTTTTATTGTCAATGGCAAAACTTATAATATGCAGTGGATGAAAAACGTTAGAGACACAAGTTTACAAAATAACAAAAAAGAAAATATTAAAGTTCCTAACCCAAGGAAACCAAATTCAGGGTTATTTTGTTGTAACTTCAACTAGCAGTGCATATGAAAAAACTGGAATTTTAATGCGGTTTAGCTGTGTATATGAAAAAACTGGAATTTTAATGCGGTTCCATCCATAAGGTATTAAAAATATATACCTAGAAAGCGTTTAAGTTTAGAAATACCCAAAAACTCAATGAAGATCAACGCGAATTGTTATTATGAAAATAATGAATTCTTAAGAAACATGTTATGGACAGATGAGAGCAATTTTACAACTAGAAGAGGCTGTAGCCGTCAAAATTCACGTTTCTGGTCTACAAATAACCCCCGGGTTTATAGTACCGGCTCCTCCATGTACCTTGCAGGTCAGGGTTTGATCTCTCCCAGCTTTGCATACGTGAGCCTACAGAGAGCCTCACACCCGCGCTACACGTGTTTTGGAGTTTCCTTCTCCTCCTGACAGAACCTGCAGCTGCTGTTATCTAGCAGGCCGGTCTTTTCCATGTGTCTGTTCATTCTACAGTGCCCCGTCAGCTGACCCACTAATATTTTTATCGTCATGCGACTCCCCTTAAGTAGATCTGCCGTGAACTTTGGGAGCACTGTTTAGCCTGTAGTTACCCCGGTGTTTGTAACCACCAGTTTCAAAATGTTTATCTATCCAGCTTTTACCTGCTGTTTTGAAGACTCTTGCTGCTATCCCGCAATAGGGCTCAGGTGGTAACGTTACTTGCGCCTCGCTTTTGAAAGCAAATTTGTCGGCTTCTTCGTTGCCTTGATGGCCTTCATGTCCCGGAACCCACGCAATAGTGAGCTTATT
>MU182363.1:143782-157388 GCA_016904865.1 Pissodes strobi | reverse complement strand
AGCAGGACGCAAATTTGGAGAATAGTTAATATATACTGTTCTTTCGACAGAATCTGTGTCTTTCTGGCAGCACTCTACCTCGAGCATATTTTACGTACTGTCGATAGCCATATCGCATGCATCACGTGGAGGAGCTAGAGTTTTTGAGACTTATCAGATAAACGCAATTTTATCTAATTATTCAAAAAAGTACTCTGAAAAAATCCACTGCAAGAATATTAAATTGAACTTCTTACCAACAAACATTTATATAAAACGGTTAACAAACAGGTACGTATTTGAGAGGAAAAATGTCAAATATAAAAAACCCTCCCAAAAATAACAGGAAGCATGACACAAACACTTCTTAAATTTGTATTTTTAAAGGAACAAACATTATTTAAAACATATATCAAAATAAAAATTTTATCTTATCGACACGCCACATGATACGCGAAACAGTATCTGCCAGATTTTGGATTGCATATAACTGCAGCAAGAAAATCAGATTGCTGCAATCGTGGAATGGGGTGAGGAAAACAATGTCCCGTTTAACGCAGGAAAGACTCAAGCAGCTGTCCTCTTAAAAAAAGCAAACAGTGCAGAACCTGACTTATGAATGATAGGACAAGTACTGACTCTGGCCTGATCCATAAGCTTCCTGGACATTAACGTAGAAAACAACATGTCTTGGCGTAATCATGTCACCAAAATGACCAAGGCAGCAGCACAAAAGCTAGGAGCACTCTATAGAGCAAAAAAGTTGTATAGACCTCATCAGCTCTTATTGCTCTATAAGGCCCAGATAAGACCATCTCTGGAATACTGTTTCCATGTGTGGAGCTCGGCACCTAAACACTTGCTCAAGATATTGGACTCCATACAGAGGAGAGCAGTCCGTCTTGTAGATGACCCAGAGTTGACTAAATTTTCCTTTTGTGTGTGTGCCGAACAAAAAAACAAAATATTCCACAAAGTATACAGTAGTAATAAAATGGTTTTTGTTGAGTTTTTCTGACTCTTGTCGTCTTTACTTAATGACCTTAACTCATGTGCATTATTATTAATATCTTAAGATATTATTCCAGTAGCCTCATTCCTGCTTCAAGTCGTACCATGTCTTTCTTGCTTCTCAACTTTACCGGGATCGTAATACAGAAGTTGCTTCAGTGAAGTTCTGGTAATTGATTTTATCTTCACCTACATTGGAATATTTAATGGCTAAGTAGTGGATGCATGCATTTAATGTTGCCAATTCTGCGTTCCCCAAGCTTCCTCCATTGCTAATACTCCTTATGGCAAGTGGTTATGAATATCTTGCAGGGGATCCACCGTAATAATCTTCTACAAGTTTGGGCCTACTACTTCGTCCACTCTTCGTATCTTACCTGGAGTTAATGAAGTGCTGCATGTTGCTACAAACGTATGCACTTCCGCATCTTCAATTTTGTTAATGAATTCTAAAGGATTTAGTACTTCTGAATTCTGTTGTTTTATAGGCAAATTCTCAAACTGATTTGCTAGCCACTTGAATATATTATAAGAAGACGATGGGGAAGGCAGTAGACAATTACATCACTTCCACTACCTTAGAAACGCGGCCATTGATTGCAAGCCAGTATGCATACAGAACGGGCAGATCTACAGAAACCGCAGTATTCCAACTGATCAGCATGATACAAGAAACTTTAAATGAGAAAGAAATCGCGCTCTGCGTCTTCCTAGATATCGCGAGAACCTTCGATAATATATCCACGTGGCTGTAAAGAGGACACCAACGAGAAGGAGAGTGAACGACACAATATCTCGATGGATGTGTGAGATGATTTCCACGAGGACAGCAGAAACTTTAGTAGGCAATCATACTAATGTGGAGTCTAGTGGTGACCGAACTACTGGAAATACTGACAGACCTCGACCTACATTGTGTTGGGTATTCCGATGATATTGTCATCACAGCAAGAGGAAAATTTGAGGATACACTATGTGAACTAAGCTGGACTCAAAGCAAGGGAAGAACTTGTCCAACAGCAGCACTCGAGACAATTGTGGACCTCGCACTTCTACACATTGTTGTAGAGGGAGCAGCTAGACAAGCAATGACTAGAATCACGAGAGTGGGAGCGGGCGAGGGAGGATGGCTTAGAAAGAGTGATTTAACATCCCTGACAAAGCATATACCACTTCTTGGGCTTCACAGGGACGATATAGTAAAAAGATACAATTTTGAAAAATACTTCACGGTCGTGATAAGAAGTAGAGAAGAATGGAAAAAGAACACCATTTGCATTCTCAAATCGCAGCAAAGTGCCATGCAGATGGAGCAAGAACTGAAAAGGGGACCGGAGCCGGAGTATTTGGGCCAGGAACCAAATTCTCCGAAGCAATGGGAAAACACCCAGGCGGAAATTAATGCCATAGGAAGTTGTGCGCAGTTCAACCTAGACAGAAATTATAGAAAGAAAGAGATTGTCATCTTCTTAGACAGTCAAGCAGCCATCAAAGTGCTGAGTTCAACAACAACAACCATCAGCTCGAGATTGGTATGGGAATGCCTAGATAGGTTAAATGAACTAGGCAAGAATAACAAATTATCCCTTCAATGGATACCAGGACACGCTGGGATATAAGGCAACGAAAAAGCAGACCAATTGGCAAAAGTAGGAGCACAAACTCCGCTTTTAGGACCGGAATCTTTCTGTGTCATAGGGACGCACCCCTACAAGGAAGAATTCAGGAAAGAAGAGTGAACCAAATGGATCAGTCTATGGGAACGCCTTCCAGGGTTAAGGCACTCAAATATGTTTCTAGGGCCCCCTCACCCAGGAAGATCAAAACACCTTATAACACTGAGTAAGAATAATATCGGCATCCTCACCGACTTTCTTACGGCCGATTGAGAAGGCACTTGCAGAGAATAAAAATTGAAAACGTAGACAGTTGCCGGTTCTGTGAGGAGGGGGAGGAAACCCCGGAATACTTCCTCACGAAGTGCAAGGCGGTCGCAAACAGGCGAATGGCCTGCTTTGGGTGCTGGATCGTCGAACAGGAGGAACTTCCATCCATAGAACCATCCAGACTACTTGCTTTTATAAAATCACTGAAGCTGGATGAGGTACTCTGATTGAGAATCACATCAATGGAAGCACCATGGAAGGGGGACAAAATAGATTTATACAGGTCGCAGTGTATTAACACCCCCCTAGATCAATCATTCATTCATTCAAATATAATAATGTATGCTGCCATTGGTATTTACATGTCACCGACTGGCAGTGTATATCGCTTCAAATTGAGAGATTTTGCAAGTGGAAATATTTCCAACCATCAATCATCAGCATGTGTGAAGTATCACCATAGAATTAAACTATTAACATAGTTACTCTCCAAGACTTCTTGTCCGTTAAAGATTGTGAAACCTAGTGCTGATTTTTGTCTACTATAGTCTACAAATTTAGCTTCTTGCCTAACGATTATGGCCAATAATGTTGCAATATAAGTATTTCATTTGCCTTAGAGGACAGTTATGCCAATTTATTATTTGCTCACCAATAAACATATATTATATTTCAATAATAACACAGTCTATGGGTAATGACTGCATAAAGGTGAGAATAAATTAATCCATCAATTGACGTTAAATAACCCATTACACGCCTGGTGATTTCTTAAATTACAGGAAATGTAAACCGTAGGGTATATTTCTAGTTGCACCAACTGCAGCCTTAACGCCCCCTGGCGAGATATTAATTCCAATGATTTTGTCTTTTATTAGTGTGTTATTTTAGCATAGAATTTTGTGCTGACAGGCTCGTAGTGAATTAAGTTATTTGCTCATATTGTCTCCTCGTGAACACGTTCCCTTCTACTAAGTAAAGAACAAATTATCATGATTTTTCTTGGATGGATAACGGATATATAGTATGGTTCACACAGCAACCGCTCGCACGTTTAATATCTGTTTTATTTTGGATGTGTAACATCGAATTTTATCTTTTGACCCCTACGCGCTTTCTTTCTCGAAATTTATTGATCTTGGTTCTTCTTAACGAAACGTTATATCGACTTTTTAAAAGCGGTAATTGATATTGAGGCCCTCCTGTTTCATTCATCCGCCATCAACCACACTGGTTGGTTAATTCAGGTTCCAAATTCCCCACATTAACTGCGTCTTGTGGAATTGAGGCTGAAGCTTCTGGGACATTCATCTTTTTCCAGGTCCTTGGTGAGGTCCTTTATATTATACAATGATTACACAATTGGAGAATCTGTATTTTTCATATTTTCTGCAGATTAATCAAAGCTCCGAAGATTTGCTTGAGACCTTCGTTTGGATCCATCTCCGGCTTAAGTGTTAGATTAAAGGTTTGCGTCCACAGCGACTCAAATTGATTCCAAAACTTTAACATCAATAATAGAAAGTGTCCATATCGTTTATACACTAATTACATAATTCACGCATCTATAATTCTTGTGCTATCTATACAAGGAGGGTTTACTTGAGATTCTCCTTTGGATTAATGAAATCTGTACTTATCAAGCCAGATTCAAGGTTTGCATTCACGGTGGCTCGAACTCCAAAACGTCAATATCATAGAAAGAATATCTCTGAATATATGCATGTCTCCTTTTCCTCTTGGTAAGAGCAAGTAGAGTATTGCCCAGGGACTGCACTTGAAGTGTTGCATTTCCTGAAAAACGTCACACTATGTATGTCTGGTAATCTATGAAAAATTTGGTTATATAATGTAATAAATAGGTTGTTAGGTTATCACTGATATTTGAGAATAATTGCTTTACCTCAATGCTCTTCTTCAGATAAGCTAGAATCTTCTAAACGGTCATTAGCGATAGCAACTGCTAGTTCTCCTTGGTTCAATTTGTTTTTTCGCTCTATAATAGCTCGTCATGTTAATCATGCAGCGTACATAAAAATCACAGCGGTTAATCAACCTCAATATTTCATTACATTTGTTAACACATGCTCTATGAGATGGTCAAATGGGAGTGTGTGTGTTTTTTGGAGTTTCTTTTCTAACATTGCCTGTGAAATTCGACTTTTCCATCGCTCTATCGATACTTTCATAAACGATGAGAGTGATAGATATGTGATATGTGTATGGGAAGGTTGCACTAGGATAGAGAGAAAAAGCACGAAAACCGCGGGACACTAAATGACCGGAGCATCTAGACGAGAGGTATCGTCGAACTTGATCAGGGAGTTTTATTCGGGCAATTCCGGGGACCTTAGAAAGAATAATAAAAACGTTCTGCTTGGAACAGGGATTTCACCCGGTTTTCCGCGAAAAATTC
This sequence comes from Pissodes strobi, assembly GCA_016904865.1. NCBI lineage: Eukaryota > Metazoa > Arthropoda > Insecta > Coleoptera > Curculionidae > Pissodes > Pissodes strobi. Next base: position 152,096 of record MU182363.1, on the reverse strand, counting down.
ACTATCCTATAGAGACTTTTCTCAATTTTCAGGATCTGTATAAGTTTTTGCGAAAATATCCAAAAAAAAAGTACACATTTTGAAAGCCGTGGAAATTTGACCCAAGACGCTGGATATCTCGCTGAAACGTACTTTAACCCAGTGCAATCTCTACATAAGTTTATGCCGTGCATTCAGTATGAATTGTTGTCTAATTAGATAAGCTGAGATTCGAACATATATTTCACCAGGATTAAAGGACGCTTTTCAGCGGAATATCCATTATCATGTAGTAAAATTCCTAAGGTTTCAGAATCTGTACAGGTTTTTGTCAAAACGTGACTTTTTGGATCAGGAAGGTGTCAAAAAGCAAGATCACTACATTGCCAACGGGAAAAGGTTTAGGAACGAGTCAGAAATGTCTAATAGAATACCAAGACGTACAAGAAAGTGAAGAAGATAGAGAATAAGATTATATAGGTGAACATATGAAGCAACTAAGAAAGTGATAAAGGAACTTAGAAACCAGAGAGTGACTATATCAGGCAAACTATTTATTCAAGTATTAAAGTATGAGGGATAAATGGAAATGCAAGGTTGGGAGACCCATATAAAAAAATTGGTAGTAAAAGTATCACCAGAGTAGCAGCACTTCCGAAGAGCAACTGGAAGACGTTTACGAAATTGACCCTTAAGAGCATTATTCAAGTGAGAAAAGAACAATATGGGTTAAGAAAAATACATTTATTACGATCAAAAGAAATAGTAGAGAAGGAAATAAAATTTAATAATCCAACAGCTCCTGTCCAGGCAAACCCGGACCACCCTAAATAGGATACGGACTCGCACTGGTAGATGTGGCGCCTCCTGTATCAATGAGTATACCTCCTTTCTCCAACGTGCAACTGTGGAGCCAAGTTCTAAATGACTGGGATTATATTAAGACTCTTAATGTGAAGTTGTAGAATTGTACTTATGTGTTTCGTTAATTATGCCATTAGAATTAGAATTCGAATTGAAGGGAGTTGGCGCTGGTACCCACCTCTGCCACTGCAACCTATGCAGGTTTATTGTAGCACTCCGCACCATGCTTAGAGGACCTCATCTAGTCCGGTTTTCCTAATCAGACTCTACAAACGGAGTACCGACTCCTCCATGTACCTTACAGGTCCGGGTTTGGTCTCTTCCAGCCTGGCATAGCTGAGCCTGCAGAGAGCCTCACACTCGCATCACACGTGTTTTAGAGTTTCCTCCTCCTCCTCCTCCTGATAGAACCAGCAGCGGATATTGTCTGCCAGGCCGATCTTTTCCATGTGTCTGTTCATTCTACAGTGCCCCGTCAGCTGACTTACTAATATTCTTATCGTCTTGCGACTCCTCTTAAGTAGATCTGCCGTAAATTTTGGGCGTGTTTTATGAACTGTTTGGCCTGTAGTTGCCCCGGTGTTTGTAACCACCAGTTTAGAGATTGTTTATCGATCCAGCTTTTAACTGCTGTTTTGAAGACTCTTCCTGCTATCCCGCAGTAGGACTCAAGTCTCAACGTAACCTTACTTGCACCCCGTTTTGCAAGTTTGTCGGCTTCTTCGTTGCCTTGATGGCCTTCATGTCCCGGAACCCACGCAATGGTGAGCTTATTATTACGACCAACCTCTTCAAGAGCACTTATGCAGTCTTTAACTATTGGGTGCACTAACTACTTTTAAGGAGGCCTGACTGTCTGAGTATATGACTACCCTCCTTTTTCTAATGGTCAGTATCTCTATCTCCATGGCGCAGTATTGAATTGCCGCGACCTCTGCTTAGATCATTGTGGCTTGACTGCCCATGTTTATGGAGATATTTGACCTTGGTCCGTAGACCCCGGCTCCCACCCCTTTACTGGTCTAGAGCCGTCAGTATACCATGCTTGGTATGCTTTTATAGGAGGCTTCCCTCCCATTCTCCTTTACCTACAATTCCTTTTTCCATCATGCAACTAAACGGCTGGGATTATATTAAGACTCCTTATGTCAAGTTGTAGAACTGTACTTATGTGTTTCGTTCATTGTGCCATACGATAAATAAATAAATAATAGTAAAGGGTTCTCAGAGTCAAATTTAAAGTCGTTACGGAAGTAGTATTCGTAGAAATCAAACGCGTTGATTAAGACCCGAAGCTGCAGTCTAAAGGCAAACTATCAATTCAGCCCAGTCAGTGTAGGAATCACTTTCAGCCCCGTCTTCTTTAATCCAATTATGGCTGCAATAATGGAAGATATACTCAAAGGAGCTGAATGCAAATTATTGTAGAACACCATTTTCCATGTAAGTGCTCATATAGAGGACGTTATACTCATTGCAGACTCAAGCATACCTCACGCTTCAACGTAACTGTAAACGATATTAAAAGAATTGTTGAGAATCAAGCTGGGCATTCATCATATTACCTTAAGATAAAAATCATAACTAAAGGAAAATGGAAAAAAATGATGAAAGCGATAAAATTATGGGATGCCGCATGGAATATAAAACCGCAGTTAGATCAATACTTTTGACATCCGCCACAAGAAATAGGATGAAAAGGACTATGCAAGTGATGACAGCAATCGGAATGATACAGGCAAAAAGGTAAATGATATGATAATTAATGAAAATCTGGGAGAAACATGTAGAACCCAGGGTAATGCATTATTTACAAGGTGATATAATATGAAGTTCTCCAAGTAACACTTAGGACGAGTGGTAGAATAGACTGGCAGTAGGCAAAAAAGGACAAAACTGTCGGGAATATATTTCGAGGACGACCATCAAAGTGAAAGGGATGCTGGATATCCACTTCAGAAGAGAGCAGGAAGATCATCATATAAAGGTTAATGAAGAATAAGAAGAAAAGAGAGCTTTTAGAGTTCTCAGAAGGCTGCATTTGAATAACTTTTGGTATATGACAGCCGACTCAATTTAGATAAATGCGTTAAATGCGTGATATTTGTAGCTCTTACAGGTTGATAACGGTAGACGAATAAATGATGATATTAATAATTACTTTCCGTATTATTATGTTTCAATTCTCGGTTTCAAAAGTATAGATTTTTAAAGCACCCCATTAAAAAAAAAATGAAATGACCCAGGAGAAAACTGATAAATGGAGGATGGAGGATGCTAAACAAAGACAGATAGCGACTGGAATACGTGCAATCGAGCATTTCGTTCATGTCTGGCCCCGTGTGGGTGCCTGACAACCGCCTTTAAATTTGCAGCGATTCCAGAGTGTTCAGCGCTAGCGATGCAGGACTACAGTGGGACAAGCATGAAAATTATGAAACAGAAATTAGTTCTTTTCAGACTTGGGTGCAGTTATATATATTTTTGGTTTTATAACCCAAATAAACTATATAATATCAAGTTTGCTCCGAGTCAGAGCAAATGGGATAGTCGTTCATGTTGTAAGTAACAATTTGACCACCAAAACAATATGGCAATATAAGAGAAGGATAAGCACTTATTTTCACAACTGTTGCATCACCTTATAATTTGATTTAACAGTGAGGATCAGTATCTGAAGAGTTTTGAAATTATCACAACTACTTTCACCATCAGAAAATTATCAATGAACACGTATGTGCATCTATAATGTGTTGTTGAGGACTGTTATTATATTCCCCAACTGCAGCCTGTATGAGCATTTCAACGTTCATGGGATGTTTTAAATGGCAACAAGTTGATATGGATAACTATTCCCAGACAGCTCTATAGAGCTCATGCTCGGATAAATGTTTCACCTTCTCTAACAACCTCTTGGACAGCTCTGATTTAATGGGAGCAGGCGTTATCATCCCTAAAGACAAAAATTGGGGTTGTGGTGAAGCGGAACAGGGTTCATGTCCAGGGACAGTTTTCACCTTCCCTGAAGATCTCTTGGACAGTTTGCATTCGATGTGGACGGGCATTCTCGTTCATAAAGACGAAATTCGGGTTGATGATGAAGCCGAATGATGAGGTCGATGTAAACTTATGCGGTTATCGTGACAGGAACATTACCTCAGAACCTAACACTTTCTCCTTCATATAGAACCACTTCACTAACAAAGAAAGTCTTTGCTGTACTCTTCAAGTTCGAGGGTTATCATTGATCAAGCCTATCTTCATTCCATCCTAAAAAGAAGATTTGATCGTTGAGGCACTAGCAAGTTTTGATCATTCTGAATAAATACAAACTTATTCAGTCATCGTGACATAAACATTAACTAACACCTCTTCTGCCTTTATATGGAACCACTTATCTGTCTGTGGCCCTCGAGTTCGAAAGTCATCAATCCTCATTTCATCCAAAAACAGAACATCTGATCGCAATCGGCAATAGTCAGTTTGGATGATCCTGAGCTGAACCTAACCATAATAGCGTGTGTCTAGGTAGATTAGATTGGATTATACTTTTAAGGATTTTTCCAAATCGGCAGTGATGGTCATAGAACACTGCGAGAAGGAAATAAAGAACAGGAAAATCATCAATAATTCGGAGATAATCTACTTCATCCACCACTGCGACCTTAAGATCCATTGTGCGTCCCCCTATTTTTAGAGTACCTCATCTAGTTTTGTATCTGTGATTATACTCCATAGGCTTGATAATGACCCCTTATTGTAGCAAGTAGTTACTCGACTTGTTTCGCCTATTTTTTGGAATGTGTCCACATGATATCCTTACAGTGGCATATAACGTGGATTACAGTTTCATCTTCTGCTTGGCAGAACCTACATAGGGTTTTATCTACCAGACCCGTCAGACTTAAATGTCTTTTCAGAAGATAATAGCCGGTCAATAAACCTACCATCATTGAAGTCAGCTGTGAGCTTTGCTGAGGAACTGCTAATGAATTCCTTAGTTTATCCCTGTTAATGGTCACTATTCCTCAGACTCAGAACCCATGCTAGAGCCACTTTGCTTTGATTACCTAGCTCGTTCAATGCTTTGCAGCAACTTTGTACCAGTTTGGATATTGGTTGCCTTTTGTACTGCCTGCCTATCGAAGTAGAATAACACCGTCTTATTTCCTTCCTCGCAGTGTTCTATGGCCATTACTTGTGCCTAAAACACCGTGGCTAGATATGTCCCATAGATATTGACAGACTTGTTCCCGTCCCAAATTAGCTCTGCCTTTATTGGTGGGTATTTTTTTCAGTCGTTTCTTTCTTATATTACGATCTTAAAATTTTTTTCAAACCTTCATGTTGGAGTAGTGTAATCTGTGAGCATGCCCAGCACGTAGTTTGCCTTAATCGTCTTAATCTGTGGGTTGCCGACCTAGTTTGTGGTTGCCCCTTGTATGTAGCTGTGTATTGGTGGTAGATCTAATAATACCTCGAGAGCGGCTGTAGGAATTGAGTTCATGGCTCACAGGCATGCTAGCCTTTGCACGCCACAATCGCTATTGTGGTGTGCACACGCTTGTGTAGGCAACAACTTTAAGAGTATTCCTGCTCTTAAAGATTTTCTGGATCGCTCACCATTAGCAATGACGCGTCTTTTGATGGTGGTATGTGTTGGAACTCGGAATCCAGGGGCTTATAGTCCCTTAGCTCCCCTAAACCCCCTTAAATTTGGAACTGAACTAAAGTAAGTCTAGTCGATTTCTGTTTGCTCTTCCACTTTCCTCCATGTTTGCTAAATTTTTGACCAGCTTACGACATAAGTACGTATTTTAGCCCGCAGTGCCATGTTCAGCATCATCCAGGGTTTCAGAGGGAAGGCCTCCACCTAGCCGTGTTACGCGGGGTAACGGGGGAGACTTGCATCGGTTTTGACCTTGCTCCCCGGTTTTCCCCAGCCGGTTCTCATTTTCGTTCTAGCATCACCGGCGGCTGGTTGTGCGAGACCTGTTTCGCTAATTCCAGTTGAAAAATCATGTTGTTCATCCAAATTTAATACCATAGTTGATTTTGAGGAACGCATGTCTTAGTGCACGTCGAAAATTAAATTTTTTGTTTAAAAATAATTTGTGTTGTGCTTTTGAATGTCTTCAGCCGATATCCCACGACGTAAGTCAGTGTTTTAGTATAATATGGCATTGTTTTGAATAGTTATTTATTACTATGAAAAGCTATTATTTACTTTGATTTATTTGCTCTGACCCAATTATGTATACATCGAGCGTATCATTTAGGAAAATAACTATTATTCTTGAAACGTCTGTGATAGTACGAAATTAATTTAAAAATATCGGTCTTTATATCGGCACAGCAACTAGCCTTCCGTTTAACTCATTTAATCCTTAAAATTTCAGCTATAATTTTTATTTATTAAAAATATTGTTCTAAGCGATTTGGTGTGAGATTTAACATCTCCAGAATCTGTTGCACAGATTCTACGCAGCAGTCAAAGTTGGCACAATGAGGGCTTTATAATAGGTCAAGAATTCTGGATCAATAAAATTGCATCCATAGTGGTGGAGTATGCGCCGCTGCACTTAAATGCAATCTGGAAATTTCCAGAATAAATATCTTGGATATTGATTTGTCGATAGCTCGTTCCAAAAATAGAATTTCATTTCCCCTGTGATGCATTAGTCTCTTTGCATAATTGACAGGTGCTGAATGTACGAAAGCTGGATACAGTTAAATATATTATGTAGATATTGATTACTCTATCAAATTTATTCGGTAGATTTTAACGCGTGTTTTAATAGAATATCTTTTGGAGCTATTTGTATGGTCAGTAGTCGCTGCCCTCTTCTCACTTATTCGAATATCGGGAGTTGTCCTCCCCTTGGGAGGCTGAAACTACATAGATAAAAAAAGGTGAAACATATTTCATATACTTAAAATTGAGGTGCAAAGTTTTGGTTAGGTCACTCTGCATATCTATTCATATTTTTATAACCAAATAGTTGGAAGATCAATACATTACGATATATCAAAATTATCCATATCATATGTAACTAATTATTATCAAATAATTACCTTGAACTTTTCGCAAACTCTCTTACTAGGTATTACCTGATTTGCATCACTTGACACCTTACCCAAAATATTTTTGTTACCCGTGTATCTTTCACGGTTCAAGGCTGAGCACCAAATTAATAAGCCAGACTTTTGACCTGCTAAACAAAATTGTGCAAACATAATCGACTATGTTTACTTGGAGGTTTACATTCATTTTACACATTTAAGGCATCGTTAATTTTTCCGTATGGCTTATCGGACGGGGCTTTGTCAATTTTTTTGATTTTTAATATGTGGCAGACCTTGATGGTCTTTATGATCGGAATTCATCAGTGTTAGTAATTTATGCACATTTTATCGAAGTTCGTATGTTTTTTCATTCCTTCTGAATGTCCTGTGAGACAATTCTTAATGCTTTTACTGATTTTATATAAATCCTTCCACTGTGTTCGTAAAACTAGGCTAATAACACCAAAGGTGCCTGTCCTTCTTGACAATGCTTCAGTTAATCCTCTTGTGGAGTAAAAATATTTGTCCTCGATTATTCATTCTTAAAAGCAAGTTTGCCCATTTCAAATCAGAGGTATCCACCTATGCAACTAGAACCTCAGACCAAGGATTGGGCATCCAAATTTACTTAACTTAAAATTTTTAAACTGATTCTGCATGTACAAAACAAATTCCACAGGTGCCACATCTTATATTTCACATTCTGAAATCTTTGGTATCAGGCTACATATCATCAAGTCATTTCGAATGCCACATTTCACCATCAAAACACGCGTGTCTTTTAAGAGCATTCACGTTGTTACCTAGATATAAAATATCACGGCTAGATTGGGTTGAGAATGATACAAACTGGCTATTGCCTCAACGATCAAATCTTCTTTTTAGGATGAAATGAAGATAGGATTGATCAATGCTAACTATCGAATTTCAGTTTACATCGACCTCATCATTCGGCTTCATCATCAACCCGAATTTTGTCTTTATGGACGATAATGCCCGTTCAGATAGAACTTGAACTGTCCAAGTGGTTCTTAGAGAAGGTAGAAATGTTCTTCGAACATGAACCTTGTAGAGCTTGTCTAAAATATTGAAACTCTTTTCGTTCTTAAGCAAAAATGACTTTTACCTTGGTCACGAATAATGATATTAAAGATGCTTATCCTTCTTCATAATGATTTAATTAGTCATCTTGTTGAATAAAAATATGTATAGTTCGCCCAGCCGTTGTTAACCCTCGAAACGCATGCAATTGCATGCGTTTCGAGGGTCAACAACGGCTGGACGAACTATATCTTCGATTATTCGTCCTTAAAAACAAAAATTACCATCCGACTAAATTTTTCAATTTTGCCCATTTCAAATCAGAGGTATCCACCCGGTCAACTAGAAGCTTACCCCAAGGATT
>MU182363.1:81633-134722 GCA_016904865.1 Pissodes strobi | reverse complement strand
TCCAGGTCTCGATTACTTCAACTTCATTTGCGTTCTTAAGTATGGTGCCAGTTCTAGGTTTAAAGCCAATTTTGATGCCTTTCACTTTTTGACAGAAATTTCTATTTTGGTTCTTTCCATTGCTGCACTCCAGTTCTTCCATAATTTTCTCTTCATGTAGCCTTTTCTTTTTCCTTATAGTTATTCGTGCTCTTGTCCTCATTTCTCTGTATTTCTCCAAGTTCTGTTCGTTGGGGTTCTGTATCATTTTTTGGCGTGCAAGATTTCTTTTGTGTACCTGCTCTTTCCATTTCTCGTCAAACCAGTCCTTTCTTTTTGGGGGTTTTCTTTTTCCTATTGTTGTTTGTGTGCATTGAGTCACTGCCATTTTGATGGTGTCCCATTTTTCGTCAATCTGGCTTGATGTTCAGAGGTTGCGAGTAGTGTGCTTAAGGATTCCCGGTATTCCTGTATCCTGGTTTTATCTTTAAAAGCGTCTACACTCCATCTTTGGACCCGTTCTGTTTTGGTGTTTTTTTGGTTGAGATCCTTGCTCGTAACTTAGCTCTGACAAGGAAATGATCTCCATCCGCATCCAGGCCTCGGAAACTTCTGACATCGGTTATATTACTTCCGTGCCTAGCATCGATAAGGATATGGTCAATTTGGTTTCTTGTTATTTCATCGTTAGACATCCATGTTTGTTTGTGGATTATTTTGTGTTCAAAAGCTGTTGATTTGACAAGGAGGTTGTTGGATGCCGCAAAATCTGCTAGCCGAAGTCCGTTGTGGCTACACTGTTCATGCAGACTGTGCCTTCCAATCGTTGGTCTAAAAACTTCTTCCCTTCCTATCTTTGCATTAAAGTCTCCCAGCAATATAAGAGCGTCCTGTTTAGGTGTTGAAGCAATAGTTCTTTCTAGTTGGTTATAGAAAGCTTCCTTAGTAGGTTCATATTTATCTTCGGTGGGTGCATGGACCGATAGCAAAGAGTAGTTATACCACTGACCTCTAAGCCTTATGTAGCACATCCTCTCATTAATTGGTTTGAATTCGATTACAGAGCCCACCAAATCCTGACACACCACAAAACCAGTTCCGAACTCGTGTCGTTGATTCTGACTACCGCTCTAAAACACAATGGATTTGCTCACTCTCTGGTTTCCTGTATCAGTCCATCGTATCTCCTGTACTGCTGTTATATCCATATCAATCCTCTCAAGCTGTTCAATGGTTTTTATTGCTGCTCCAGGCCGGTACCAGCTTAAAACATTCAGAGTTCCAATTTTCGTTTCCTTTTTCCATAGCTGTGGTCGTCTTTGTAGATCCGCCCGCTTCCGAGGCATCTCGTTAGTGTTCATAACATGGGTTGTTTTACGAGGTAGGATTGTTAGCCCTACGCTCAACCTTCCTCCTTGGTCCGGGCTTAGGACCGGCAGGGGTGACTTCAGGCTTACTCAATTCGATCCTTGTCACCTCCAGGCGGAGTTGAAGATGAATGCGATCCACAAATGCGAGAGCCTTCAGAGGGAAGGATATGTACTTTTGCTCGAATATTAGAGGTGATTTGTCGGCTCTTGAGTGTGATAGAGCGGGAAAAAAAATTAATTGTTTGACGCCTCTTGTGATCATTCGATAAAAACCAAGATATTTGGTACTCTGTCTCTTCTAGGAAAGAGAATCGGTGTTATTTGAGAAGATATGCAAGAGATGAGCCAAATGTCTCTAATAATGAATTGAAACCTTGTTAACGATGCAATTGATATAATTCGAATTGAGTACATCGACGAGTTGTAGTTGATGATGGTTTACCTTTGATAGTAATGACGTTGGTGCCGGATTTACCGCATTTTCGATCACTTATGAAAATCAGAAAAAAACCCAGGTAATTTGGCTAAAAATGCCTTGATTGGCAATTGGTAATTTGGCTAAAAATGCATTGATTGGCAAATGAGGATGACACGATAGGTAATTTTCAACGCTAGTATCGAAAATTTGATTTGAACACACGTTTTCCTAAGAATCTAAAGAGTGCTTCTTGTGTCATTATCATAGGAGAGAAGAATGATATGTGTAAAAGTACGTTTTTAACATCGGAGGATTTCTCGTTAAAAAATTTGTATTTTCAACACTTGTTATATAATATAATGTTTTTAATCTAGCGAGTTTGATGTAATTATAATTTATTTACACCGTTATTACTGCGTTAATATTTTGTATTATCATATTTCTCCTCTAGTCAGTTTTTTGCAGTAGCTTCAGATGTGAATGAAAATAGAATATCGTTCATTACCACAATTTTTTTCTAATAGAAGAAAACCACTTTTACTCTTCCTCACCAGTTTCCGAGTTAAGATAACTCTCTTTTTTCCTATTATACGTCTCACCAAGAATTTTAATGCACTGCAAAGACCAAGACAACTGTTACACAAAGCGAGTAGGTACTATATGGAATACCTTATTCAGCTCTGACTCATTTCTATTTTTAGAATTGCACATGCATTTTTCTTATGCAACATGCAACCCTGCCAGTGAGAAAATGTTGATTTTGCCTGCCTTGCTTCTCTTTGATGCCGCGCAACGGTCGTGTTCGTTTGCTAAGTTTGCTTACCATACCTCTAAGGCGAGGTACATTAAATGATAAACGTTTGGGTTAATTTAGCTAATTGCTAAGATTTATTGTTTCGTATTATTCTTGAGTGTATTTTAGGATGGGGCCTGTCTAGTCTCTTAAGGCCAATGTACTTTAGAATTGTTACCGGTATCAAACTAAGTACAAGAGAAACTTTCAGAAGCCAGAAAAAGTATTGTCTTGATAACTCAACTGTTTGATATCATTTCTCTAGAAATAACTAGAACTGATCGATTTACCGATATTATTCTTGTACAGGAAAATGCATAATTATTTCAAGAAAACTGATGCGCTTGACTTGGAAACTGAGCTCGAATCCCCAGATATTCTCTTAGGCTGGAACCGCCAAGAATTGCTTGATACAACTGCAGATTATAGCCTCCCAGTGGGGTGACATTAAATTATAATTAATCTGTGATTGTTTACTCTATAAAAATATACTGATGAGGAACACGGACATTTATTACGGATCTAGAGGTATCTTCTTGTAGTGCTGAAAATTAGAACTTGTTGTTAGAATAACAGCGATTGATGTCGTTCGCCGCTGGTATAAAACGATATGTTGAGCTATTTTTTAATATATTTCTGACTGGATATCATTAACTTTTCTAACCTCTGTCATACGATGCACTTGGTTCTGGCATTTTTTGCGGGGCGCCCTTAACGAAAATATTTACATTCTCTCTAACTTTAGCTTTAACGACAAGAAGAAAATCAATCATATTATATGTGTTTAATCTTCACGTTTCAGATTCTAAATCATAAAGAGATAAGACCCATTGACTTTTGGAATTTTTATAATAATCAGTTAATCATTAATCGACTAGACACTTCAACACATTTTTATCTTAAATATTCAGAGCTAAGTTATTTTCGGAACGAATTTCAAAACAACCAGGAATTAACTCACGCCATTAATCTGTCGTTAAAATACACAAAATAGGTGACTTGTTCGAGATTAAGGTTCAACGATAGAATTAATGACCCATCGACGCATATAGAGTTGTACTAATTATCAGGAAATAGTATTAAAGTTAATAGAAAGCAAGCCCTACTGGGTAATAAAATATAACTGTCAACACAAGAGCCTCATATAAATAATTATTGAATCCTTTTATGCGTGCAATAGGTAGTATACAGAGTCCCCACAAAAGTCCGCCTCTTATGGAAACTGTTTTTATCGAGTTAATTCAAATTATTTTACTCGTTTCAGCGTTTGCTTGCAGCTATATGAATATGAAAATTATACATTACTTTTTATTTTATTTTTTTTAGCCATCTTATACAGTAAGCAATTTGTTTTATTTTCTCTGTTTTTTTCATTTAACCCGGCGTGCGACAGGTGGATTTATTTCTTCAAGTTCAGACAGAAGGGATGTGAAAAACTCCCAACTTTATAAACGGGATCGGCTAATATCTTCTTATTTTACTCTTTATAATATTTTTAGTTATTTTTATAAAATTAAACACGAAAAGCAGAAAATATTATATATTTTTTACAAAAATACATCAAAAACTTATTAAAGATTTAATAAAAAATATGATACTTTATAAAATTTAAAGAACAAAATCATATCTGTCTATTTTATTGGATATGGGCACTCAAAGTCGAATTTCTGATCTTTAAAAGTTATGTTAAAAATAACTAACTAACCCAAACTGTGAAGCATTAAATTTGATCGAATTTGCGCAATGTTTGGAGTATAGTAATGAATGCTCCATGCATATAAAGGAACTACAAGCTTCACAAAAGTATTTAGTCCAAAAAGGACTTTCATTTCTATAATTATTGTCGTTTCATTCTATTGGTGTTTTAGCACTCTTCTGATAATCTGGCAAGTGGATTATAATGTTATTAGCTCTAGTCCCAACATTGTTATCTGGTGTTTGTTTAGACCATTTTGAATAATATTTTCTCACAAAAAAGTGTATTTTCAGTTTCTTCTTGCAGATCTCTTTCCCCTTCCATTTCTTGATGTCCTTCGTTCTTCTTCTACATCTCTCTGTCCTCCATCCCCTACTCCTTGCTCTTGATCAGGATAGTCGCTATTGGTGATAAGGTGGTCCATTTCCTCCTCCTTTTCTGAATCTTACTCATCAACAAAAGATGGGATGGCTTCAGACGTATTTAATCTTCGTATTTCAAGCTCTGGGACATTCCGTATATCTTCCTTGCTCATTTTGTCTAAACCTTTTAGGAATCTGCAGCTTCTTTTTATAAAATCGAAAAGCTGAAAATATTTTATATTTTTTACAAAAATACATCAAAAACTTGACCTATTAAATTTCGTAAAGAAATGTGACACTATAAAATGTAAGCATTTAAAGACTAGAATTGCATCTGTCTGTTTTATAGGATATGGGCATTCAAAGTAAAAATTATAATCTTCAAATTGAAAAAAAAAACATGGTACTGGGAAGCTTCACAAAGGTATTTAGTCTTTCTATCTCGAGCTCTGGGCTATTCCGTACATCTTCCTTTTTTATTTGGCCTAAACTGTTCATAAGTTTTAGCTTTCCCCTAAAACTGTGCAAATGATGGTGCGCAATTAACAATTGTGTAATGGAGGAGCCAACTTATTACGGCACAATTGTGACAAAACACACATTTGGTACTGAAGGATGATATTTAATGCAAAAAAAAATTACAACGAAATTTAAAAAAACGGTTTTGATTTTGATTCGAACCCAAAAATACCTTGCACTTGTCACACTTGATTCTCGATCGACTTTGGCAAGTTTTCAAACGGCACATATTGGAATTTTTTTGGTTTTGGTGAATTGGCCAATGATTATCTTCACAAGGAAGTGGAACATATCTCGCCTTCTTAGTACTGGGCCTCAGATCTTCTTCTTCTTGTAATACAGTGTCTTCACCTTCTCTTCTACTTTCATTGGTGCCACAAACTACAAACTCTCCCAAACTTAAACGAAATTCCAAAAAGTCCATAATATCTTTGGACTTGTACAGTAGAGGCCTAGCGAGAATAAAGGGGCAATTTTTAAGAAAAATAGGATGAATATTATCGGGACCTGGGCCCTTATTGAGGATTCAAACTAATAAGTTCGGCATATGCACTTGTTCGCTTTGCAATAATTTCTATATTCCATCGAGCTATTAACTATGGATATATCAAATAAATGTAGAACAGTTTTAAATGTCATAAATATCGACCCCGCCCATTTTTTTATTAGGTATATATTTTAACTACATTTGGACAATATATTTCTACATGTTTTATCCTACCGCTTCACATTTGTTCAGGAAGTATTTCAAAGGGCGTAGAAACCATAATAACCGATTTATGGCATTCCCATTTTGCTGTACATATTTTTTTATCTTTCTTGAAAACACATCCCTTTATTCTATTAGATATTTTCCCTGTGCATTCTATCTTTAGCTCCACTGATTTACCAAGCAAAGGTAATGTCGAAAAGTACCTGTCGAAAAAAACTAAGCTTTCTTGTGGCAAAGTTTTTAGCAAACGCAGAACGACCGATAGCCCTAAACCAGGGGTGTCAAGGATGATATATCTCAAAATAGAGCATTTTACCATCTGACGTTGTCAGAATAACGTCTTTAATACCAACAGGTCTTGGCTTATTTTTAATAAACTGCCGCACTGGTAACGTCCCAAAAATGGGATCATTGTCCATCAACTGAAAAAACATTCCTCAATTGGTCTGATAATTCTCTTTCTCACTCGATCAATCATCAGTTGAATTTTCCAAAAGTGATTTTGTTTTTTAACATCTTGGGACACCCAAAGGTTTACTGCATGAAAATTGGTACGAAGAACCTGTCCCGATTCATTACATTGGCGATAATTGGAAGCCGATATTTTATGCTCCAGTAAATATGAATTCTAGGAAATTTAAAACAACCCATGATGGCATGCATGCCAAAAATTTGTTTATTTTCTGGAGTAATATTTGGTTTAATTTTTCTGCTTGCTTGCTGTAAATCATATTTTTAGAAGTCAGTTCTGCTCCAACATCGAAAAAATCGTTATTTAAATATTTGCTATAGTAACCCCAAGGACTCAAAACCTCGGCTTGTCATTTGTGATATCATTGGAAATGTTTTTTTTTCTTCAAATTGCATTTTAATCCATCTTAAATCAGATGAAGATGCTTTTCTCCTGGTTTTTGACTGACCTCGCTTTTCATCGCTGCTACTTTCTTTAGATTCTTCTTCATCCGAGTTTTCAGAAACAACTGTTGGAGGCTCAAAAATGTCTTTCGTCGTTCCACATTTGCTGAAGTTGTAGAGAGAGATAATTTATTCTTCTTTTCCGTGTCAAGATCTATATCAATCATCATGGTGTAAAGATGATAAAAGTAATGTTATTTTTCCTTTTTTTTGATAATAGGAAATAACCAAACTGGCTCGAAAATAGTTATTTGGTGCTAGTTTCCCAAAATTCTGGAGGAATATCTGGCTTGTTGTTTCCAGTAGTTCCTACCGCTGTTGGTTTGTACTTTTGTAATTGATTTCGAAAAATATCAACGCTTGTATACCAGTTGTCAATAGGATCTCTTAGGACCAATTTCGGATTTGAATTAATATTTTCTTTCATGCTATGTAAAGTTGCAATAAATTTTTCCTTTTAAAACTTTCTAAAACTTCACAAGAAAAACAGGGACCCACCGTAACTAACACATCGAAATATTTCCGAATACCCCATGTAAGCTATTGCGAGCATGCATTGCATTATTGGATGAGATCCATTCTCCTGAAATATCATTTTACCGAACTTTTTTAATAAACCTGGTAAGTTTGAGTCAACCTAATCACTAATTTAGTAAAAATAATCTTATTTGCGTCAAATACTTTTATGGAAATGATTTTGAAGCATAATTTGTACAGGATATCAATATATTTACAAATAATTAAACCAGTTGTTCTTTTGAAAATGCGTCTCCCGTCACCCCAACTGTGATGCCATTGTTTAAATATTGACGCTTTTGAGTTGCAAATTCGATTTAGTATATAAAATGGATCCAAACCGTAGAATTTTATCACTTTTCAGTTTCCAAAGTATGAAGGAAAAACTATCTTCAAAATACCCATTTTAGGGATATTTGGAACGTTTTTCTTGGTCCCTGAGACCGGTACAACCGGTTTGGACTGTTATTACAGCTTAATGAACCTTCGGGCTGTTGATCCACGTATATCTCCATATTTACCAAATAATAGGTGCGGGCATCTACTAATGCTTGAACTTTGAATGACCACCAAATGATTCTAATTTTTCATCAATTGCCAGATAATCTGCTGGTGGATAAACCGCCTTACCATTTTCGGTAAATGTATCAACAACACCTCTAGTTTGAGCTAGTTTGTCAATTCCCAGTCTTTCCTGACGGTTACCTTTATTATCAATGATTAAGCAAGAAGTCAAAAACTCAAATATTAAATAAATATGACCAAAAAGGACCTTTATTTCTACGAATTTTTCCCAGTTTCTGAGTTTTTGGCAATTTTCTAATTTGCGTTCCTAATAATATCAACCGTGATCTCTTTGTCTATAAAATCTGAAAACATTGTACTGGTGTTTTAGCACTCTTCTGATAAGTCTTAACACCTGGCAAGCGGATTATAATGTTATCGGCTCTAGCCTTAAGATTTTTATTTGATGTTCATTTATACCCAATTGCCTGGCTTCCAATAATCTCAAAAGTCATGGAACGTGTAGTCAATCAGCAACTACTCAAGTCCCTCGAGACTAACAGAATAATTAGCGGTAACCAATACGGCTTCCGCAAACAGAGATCGACAGGAGATATATTGGCCTATGTCACTCATGTATGGAGTAGGGCAATTGAGAACTACGGAGAATCTCGAGCGATTGTGTTGGATATTTCGAAGGCATTTGACAGAGTTTGGCATGACAATTGCTCAATAAACTGCCATCTTGCGGTCTGCCAGGGTCTCTCTGCAGCTGGCTTGCCAGTTTCGTTATGAACCGATCTCTGCACGTTGCAGTTGATGCACACATGTGAGACACATTCACCGTTAATCCTGGAGTACCTCAGAGCGCAATACTTTCACGAACTGTATTTCTCATCTATATTAATGACCTGCTAACCGAAACAAGTACAAGTACAAGTACCCTTGTCTCACAATTTAGATCAGAAAAACCTTTACCAGCGACTGAGACTTATCACCGCAGACAGGAGCAGATTACAACAATTAATCAAGATCTGGAGAAGGTTCGAACCTGGGGCGACAGGAATTTGTCCAGTTAAATATAGCAAAAACCCAAGCAGCCGCATGTACCAAGAAAGCCAATACGGCGGGCCCTGATATCATTATGGCAGGATCGACCATTCCTTCATCCTCGTTAATCAAACTACTGGGTGTCTCGGTCAACAGCAATATGTTCTGGCATGACCACGTTCTCATATCGCAAAATCAGCCTCGCAGGAGCTTGGTGCGCTATTTTACAACAAAAAACTGTATACACCGCAGCAGCTGCTTTTGCTCTACAAAGCGCAAATAAGACCGTGCTTAGAATATTGCTCACACATATAGGGTGCCGCACCTAAGCACAACCTAAAGCTGCTGGACTCCATTCAGAAGAGAGCTGTGCGTCTCGTTGGCGACCCGCAGTTTACCCGGGATCTGGATAGTCTCGAACACCGCAGACATGTGGCCGGGATATCCCTGTTTACAGATATCTTCACGGCAGATGTTCCCAGGATTTGGCAGGCATCATCCCGCCCCCAGCAACGCCTGTCAGACAGTCGCGACAGACGGTAAGAGCGCACCCGTTCGTTGTACAACTGGAAACACCTAGAACGTCGCTTTACAAGGACTCCTTTGTCTGGCGCACTGAATTACTGTGGAACTCACTCCCATGGCATCTGCTTCCCATTAATTATAACCTAAAACTATTCAAGAAATGTGTCAATCAACATCTTCGGTCACACACCGCTCGTAGAGTGCCATCTCCCTTCTTTAGTGGGTGTGCCACTGTCATAAAAAAGACCATTTTGAACCATTTTTTCCACAAAAAAATGTGTTTTCAATTTCTTCTTCCAGAGCTCTTTTCATTTCCTCTTCGATTTCTTGATGTTCTTCTTGTATGTCTTTCTGTCCTTTATCCCGTTTCTTGCTCTTGATCAAGATAGTCGCTATTGGTGTTAAGGTGGTCGAGACTTACTCATCAAAAAAATGCTGGATGGCTTCAGACTCCTCCCAAAGGCTCAAGGGACGATCTTGCTCTTTTTGCCAATCACACATCTTACTAAATAACTATATATGAAAAAACACGGAAACAAATTACCTTGCTCAGTAGGGCAAGTGAAAATTTGCAATCGTGAAAGAAAGTTTTAAGAATTAACATTCTCTACCTGGTTAAAAATATCCTCTTTTGAAATAGCATTCCCTTTTTAGTTAGGAACCTAGGGTATGTGCCTACTGATCTGTGGAAGCAGGATATTTGTAATTTTGGCATGTTCAAAATTCCCTTCTCAAGGCATTTTTTATCGTCGGAAATTCCCTCAAAACGCCAGCAACACTGCTGTCGTTTGTGCGTGGGCGCAAAGATGAATATACAATTGAAAGCTATTGGGCAGTGCATGCGCAGGCGCCAATACTGTATTTTTAGAAAGTTGGGCATGCGACATGCGACACTTTAGGTTTTGCTTTGGTGATGGCATTCACACGTTGGTCGGGGCAAAATTAGAAGGTCAGGCCGGTTGATAAAGTGTAAAGGGGAAATTCGTATAGTGAATGGTCCTATTAGGGTTTGGGAATGTTTTTGCACGTATAAGAGTGGTCAGGAAGATATCGGGGTGAAAGCCCTGCAGAAATACCAGACCAGAGCCCCTGAGAGAAACCGGTTATACCTTCGTTGTGTGAAAGCCCTTCCACGCTTTTTCTTTCTTCTAATTAGCGCAAACCTTCACCTCGGCTTAGAGGAGACCGAGGGTGAATAATATCAAATAAGAAAAATTTAAAATTTAGTGAATTTGCAAGTACAGACGCGTAAGCTAGAACGAGTCGTCTTCAAAGCGTGCAAATAGGCCCTAGCTCTAATGCCGGAGGGTAAAGGTGGGTTTGATTTATAAGGGGCGACGGGCTTGTAGACGGCACAAGCAAGAAATACCCCTAAGCTGAAATATGGTACTCGTTTTAGCCTAAGGTTCGCAACTCCCAAGAGAAAATTACTTAATAGAGCAGAAATTATTCACGTAATCCAGGAATAATTAAATAACTCAGGCAAATTCAATAAATAAAAAGTCGGTTTATTACTTAATGCGGGAAAACAGAACAATAAGGTGACGATTTTTCCGATATTCTATACTGCTTATACTAAATATTACGACTAGAACTGTCTATTGTTCTAATAGTCAGAAATTTTACTCAGTTACTTGAGGCATAAGGGTAAATAAAAGAAAATAAAAAGAAAAAACAATTATTAATAATTGAATTATCTCGCTCAATTAAAAGCCGATATCATTATGTATCATGAATAGAACAAAAACTTCCAATAATAATTAGGTTCCTTTGTTCACTCGAACGTGATCACCTTGTGGTGGCTAACGAGATTCATAGAGAAATATTACGCGATATAACCGGTGTTAAGATACATCAAAGAAAAATGGAAAGAGCAATGCTTGTAATATCACTGAGGGATCACGTGACGAACGACGAGATAAGGCAAAGAATAGGAGTGACCGACGTGATCGAGCATGTGGCAAAGCAGAAATGGAAATGGGCAGGGCACATAGCTAGAATGCGGGACGGCCGATGGACTAGGAAAATACTTGAATGGAGACCGCGCGCTGACAAGCGCAGTAGAGGACGGCCGCCAACCCGATGGACAGACGATCTCAGAAGAGCTGCAGGGAATTGGATCGGAGAGGCACAAAACAGGAACAGATGGAAGACACTGGGGGAGGCCTTCGTCCAGCAGTGGATGACAATGGGCTGATTGATGATGATGATGAACCGGTGTTAGAAACAAACCGAACTAATTAAAAATATAAATGTACGTCCTTACTTTAGAAAATCACAGTTCAGGTAACCCAAATAAAAGACCTTATTCGATTATTATTTAGGCGCGCAAACCATGGTCTGACGTCACATTGCCGCTCTCCAAACTAATTATGTTTATAATTAAAACTAGGTACGCCAATAATAAATGATACCTTGGGCAGTCGATTATTAAATCAGTAGATTGGGTGCTGTCCTCGTTAATCAATTATTAACCAGACTCTATCTGACCATAAAGGCACTCTTCTTAGAGGCTAGAAAACTAGACCAGGAACTAGAGAACACAACGCCAAATCTGCCGAAAGGAAGCGAGAGTTCCCTAATAAAGGTACATAAACAAATCGATATTCGGAAAGATATTTCGCGTCACTCCTCGCAAATTTCGTGCAATTATAACCGATTATTTTAATAAACTACGGGCCTGTTTCGGCCAGTTAAAAATGTTAAAAGTATCGACTATCAAGAGTAAAGCAAGCTGAATCTTAGATCTTGATTTACGAGAATAAAATAAGTTAAATTTTAAGTTTCAACTTATTAATTAGAGTAAAGAAAACTATCTTAATTAGCAAAAGAAATAAAAAAAATGATTAAAGCTTAATTCTTGAGCAAAGAAAATTACGGTTTGGCGTATTTTCATCAAGGAGATAAATTTAAGTTAAATCTCGGGCTTATTAACCAGAGTGATGAATAATACGGTTAGGCGTTAATATTTAAAGATATAAAGGAGAGAAAAGGGTAGAAACAAACACTAATAATAAAGATAAGATAGCTCACATAACAATAAAAAAAAATATAATAAATCGAGAGAAAACAGTGAAAAACAAAGAAATTACCTATAAAGGGTTGCTATACGACTAGCTCATTGGAACGCACAGGTAGGTCGTGGACGAACAAAGAGGCTTCTGTAAAGAATTAAGACGCAATTAAAATCCACTCACGGCGTCCCAAAATGGCGGCATTCGTAGTAGAGAGACAAAAAAAGGAAATTCACTCACCTTCCTAAAGCAGCATCAAATCCCAGTTATGGGGCGAGTTCCAGGCACTAACAAACAAAAATAACCAACGTAAGCAAAATAAGGCCTGAGACACTAGAAATTGGTTGGTTGGAACAATCCCATGAGGTAATGCAAAAAAAACTTCGAACGGCAAATCAACGTGAGTCATTTCCTTCAAAACCCTCCGGAAGTAGACGCTTCCTTCCAATATTCCCACTACAACGACGCCTGGCTAATAAGAGTATAGTCACCCGTCACGTGGCCACGAGCTGTCATATTCAATAATTTATCTAAAGCGATTTCGAAAGGAAAACGCAGAACTTTGATGTACCAAAGCCCATCTTAGATAACTGCTCGACCTAGCTAAAAGGAAATAGCCATTCGACCCGCCATTCATTAGGGAAACATACAAAGGTAAAACACAATTTCCGCGGCGTCAACACAAAAAAAATTGATAGTCCCTAAACGGCACCCACGTTCAGGAGTTGGTACCACAAATCGCTACAGAAAACTACTCTAAAGATAACCCAGACGATCCTAGTTTTGAATTTCCGGTAAAAGGCAACTACAATTCACTCCCAGCACTGCATTCACCGGTCGGTAGAGGTCATTACAATTTTGTCGTCCGGATCGACACTTTGATCTCTGCTCATTACGGCGAGTGATAGTAAATAATAAAATGAGCTGTACCAGTTTGTCAAGAATAAACCCCATAATATTTATATCCTTACGTGACTATAAGGAACTGCCATCCATTTTGCCGTGGTCCGCCACTTAGTCAAGAAAACTCTATTAAACCTTCAAACTTAACTTGGGGCAAAAGGAAAGCTGGCATATTACAGCCCCTTGCATAAAACATCAACTATGCAGGGCATAAGTCGAGTGTTTGTGAAAGTCCGGAGTCTCCAGGGATACATATCCGCCATACTAGAGGCTTCTCCGTTAATACTACCGTTCAGCAAGGGTGTAACCTATCTGGCTGGGGCCCCAGCTCTAGCTAAGCCCGGACGATGGTTGTGCTGGTAAAATGCCTCGTAGCTCGTCAACCACATGTTGCGGTAATGTAAGAAAAGAAGTGGGTTATGTGTTTTAAGGTGCTTCGCACTTCATGCGTCACATGCTGGATTAAAGTATTTTTCCCGCATTAAAATATAGTGAAAATGTATCCTGAAAATATATTTTCTTCGTTACATGTAGCTTAAGATATTATTTATTTCAGAAACCTAGCACTGAACCCTTAAGAATGTTGTTGTGCTTATTTCCATTTTGTTAATAACAGTCTAATTAAAATTTAAGTACATAATTAATGACTACATTTAAAACAAATATAAGTTTTCAGCGTCAGCTTTTGCTTTCCTATGAATACAAAATTACACATTTGGAATACATATATTTTTAATTTTAAATATATGATCATTAAGAAAGGTCTGGTTGCTGATCAAATAATATGTACTTAATATTCAAATAATCATATTTTTTTCCATATTCATCATTATTCCAATGCGAACTGAGCTGTGCTATCCGAGTTCTCTTTCACTAACCCAAACTAATCGACGATCAACACTTCAATAATATTTGAACAGAATTGAACTGATACCGAATATTAATATAAATGTTCATAATTTGTATAATAATTTATTTTATTTTAGGTGATCACTCCCAAGAAATTCAATGACGTGTACCTGTACGACATGCCTCCTTCAAGATGCTCCCCAATACCAGTTTCTGGACTCAGCCCCGGCATCAGTCCACGTGATCCGGTCGGCGACTGTTATGACGTCCCACCCAGAGCCATCCCAGTGGGGAACGAAAACTTTCGAAATTGCCCCAGATGTTCTCCGGCACCATCGTGTGTTTCCCCGATAAGTCGAGAATCGGGCGAGGCCTACGATATCCCCAGGTCGCTACACACCAATCCTCAACTAACCCCTTCGAGTTCTGCCAGTTCGCTAACCGCGGACTCTCATTCGCTAAGTTCCTCAAATCGAAGCAGCCTGGCCAACATGCCAGATTACGACGTTCCTAGACCGCATAATCGCGGTCCGCAGCTAGTTCTTGTACCCCCTCATCCCACTTATGACGTTCCTCCTTCTCAGCAACAACTGAAAGAATTACCACTGGAGTTAAGTTCAGCGTTGGAAAATTTAGAGAGATTAGAGACTGACACACTGAGTGCAACTTCAAAATTGCTTGGGTTTGTCGGACCGAGTTGGCGAACTCGAGAGAAACTTGAAAATACTAGAATGGAAATAAAACTGGCTGTTACTAGACTAAATACTTCCCTCCATGATCTGGCTGAGTTTGGCGAAGGTTCACTGGGAAATGCAGCCAAGGCATCCGATAAAAATTTGGTCGTTAAACTAGCACCTTTGGTCTCGGCTTTAAGGAAATCCGATAGCTTAGTGCATGGTGCATCTGAAGTACTCGACCGGCATAATTGGTCTATAGGTTTACTGGCCAGACCCGAAAGTGAAGACAAGACCTCCAAACCTGATGAATTGGAGCAGCTAGTAGCTTGCGCCAGAGCTCTTACAGAAGACGTTCGGCAAATAGCTTCCTTCATACAAGGCAACGGTACTCTTTTGTTCAAGAAGGAACAACCTACCACTAGCTCCAGCGAATGGACGGAAGAGTATGATTACGTAAGTCTTGATTCAAAAGAAAACGTTTCCAAGCAACATGCTCAAATTCTAAATGATCTTCCGAAAGAACTGAAAAAAGGCTACGACAACTGCATCAAGCATGCAGATGATGTAGCATTTGACGGTGTTTTTAAAGGCTTACCTCATGATGACAAGCAACTTTTAACATTTTTCGCAGCTCAAATTGTAACACATCACACGAATTTAACGCAAGCTATCGACGCTTTCCTTCAGACGGTAGAGCACAACCAGCCCCCTCGAATATTTCTTGCTCATGGCAAATTTGTGGTGCTGAGCGCCCATAAATTGGTTCATATAGGTGATACGGTGCATCGAAATATATCTTGTAAAGAAATTAAGGAGAGAGCTTTAAGTTGTGCTAATTCGTTGTCAGATGCTTTGGCTACCAGCGTCAATAAGACCAAGCAGGCTGCACTCCAGTTTCCCTTGGTAAGTGCGGTCCAGGAAATGGTAGATTCGATTGTCGATATCTCACATTTGGCCAAAGATCTGAAGGTTTGTCTTGTACAGGCAGCGCATCCATTATAATTTTTTTGTCCAAAGAATCACAGAAAGGGTTAACAACATTAATACTAAAATGTGTATCAAAGTTGGTCATATTACTTAACCTAGTTGTTCTGTTTAATAGGTAGTTGTTTGTTTAGGTGACCGTTCATATGCTTTAAGTTGTAATTCAGTAGATCTA
The DNA here is from genome assembly GCA_016904865.1 of Pissodes strobi. Taxonomy (NCBI): domain Eukaryota; kingdom Metazoa; phylum Arthropoda; class Insecta; order Coleoptera; family Curculionidae; genus Pissodes; species Pissodes strobi. The sequence goes on along the minus strand of MU182363.1, from coordinate 118,761 downwards.
TCTATTCTCGACATAAATGTCAACTTTAGTTTTTCATTCAGGAGGTAAATAAATATTCCATAACTGAATTATAAAAAATATTTTAAAAGTAAATAGAACTACATATAAAAATTAGTTCCGACAAAGAATTCAATTTAATGTATATGGCTGGTCGCTCCATACTTCTAAAAACAAAAATTAAAAACTCTAAAAAAATACTGACATATATAGAGCTGCTTTAATTTTGAGTGGAACGAATCACAAAAATTATATAGAAATTAAACTACAGATTGCCTTTTCTGTGATAGATTGTACAATTTGGTTTATTACGCATCATATTTTTGACTTTTATATAATGGAAATTGTTTCCCATACTTTGTAGGTAATAGATTCTGTAATTGTACAAAAATAGTAACCATAGATTTAGTTTTTCACACGCAGACAAATTTAAGGGTATGGGAAACAAAATAAGAATTACAAAGTACCTACATAGATTGTTTATTGACAGATACAAATATTATAATCATTTTACATGCGGTTATTCTATTATGTTTCATCACTTTCGTATACGTTTTGCCAATCTGGAGACTGAGGAGAGTATTGTGAAAAGTTTGTTATTTTATATAAAAAATTATGTTGGTCTCAAAATATTATTAGCGGTAAGGCCAAACATTAAAGTTCGTATTTATGTATATATTGATTCAGATTATAAACATTAGCTATTTTTAGTTTACGAAGCTTTATTATTTTTATCTACGTTTTGTATATAAATTTGTACTAGTTTAAACTATCTTATAGTTTTAGTTTTTATCTCATGTTATATTTATTTTCTATAGTTTCCTGTTTTAATAATTTTTATTATTTGTAAAATAATAGAAATAGAAGAAGTTTTTAAAGTTTTGGTTAATTTTATTTTGCAATATTTTGCTTGTTTTACCAAACGTTAAATGACAATAATATTTTTGACAATAATTTCTACCGATCTGTTTGCGTTTGTTTGCAGGTTTCTTGTTTATACTACATAAAATATGGCAAATAACTCAAACTTAAACAAGGATTGATTCACAATATTAACAGATACTTGACCTATCCTTATCAATCAATAAAGAGGGTGTAGAGTGCCTGAGCAGGGACCTAGGCGATTTCTTCAGAAACTTGTTCCGGGTGCATAGGGAGTAATCATACTAAAAGTCCTGACGTCTAGGTGGTTTAGCCGCAGGGGGGGAGCACAAGGAAGGTTCATTTTTGAGTTTTTCGCTTATATCTCAAAAACCATGTATCGTCGGAATTTTTTTCTTACATGGCATGAAAGCTTATGAAATTCTCTACAACTCTTATTCCATATACCTTTTTTGAATTCTCAACCGTTTGCGGGCTACACGCTCGGGAAAAGTGAAAATTAAAAAAAAATACCTCACATTTTTCATCAAATATTCCTTCATATCATTTAAACTTTTCATCTGAGGAAAAAAGCCTTTTTTTAGGAAGTTGTAGAGAATTTAATTCCCTTTAATATATATAGATATATATATATATATATATATATATATACATATGCCAATATATCTCCAACCGGTCAACAGTTACATCAGTTGTAAAATTTTTCGTAAAATTCGTCTTTTTCCCATTTGTGATGGATATATCACCTACGTCAACCATCACTATTCTGGAATCAGTCGCACTCTGGTATTTGATGGGTACTCGAACTCAGCCAACAGTATGAAATCACAAGAACAGAGGCGACGATACACACTAAAGAGGTCGGGTGACATCAATTTGACATGGAACACATCGATACCTGTGAAACAAGAAGATTTTGTGTCCAATCCTACCTCTTTACTACAGACAAAGCTTCAGGAGTATGATGCTGACGTCCTTATCGCAAAGACTGCTGTCGATCAATCCACTTACAGTTCTGTGGCTGTTGTTGGTGAGGATGTAGGTTGTACAATTGTACCTACTGTTCTTTTAATAGCTTCCCCTCCTCTCATCCAAGACATGCTGCTGTTAAAACCCGGCCAAGGGAAAACTAAAACAATGGGACTGTCCACTTAAGAGATGCAGCAGCGTGGATTTGAGCACATCCTACTCTTACATTCGTTTACCGGTTGTGACACAGCATCTTCAACTTTAAGGAAAGGTGGGCTTCTCAAAATTGTACTTAGAGTCACAAACCATCAAGAAAGCGGCAGTTACCTTTTACAACCCCTCTTCTACTCGCGGCGACGTTGAAGAGGCTAGGAAGATGAGCTTCCTCAAATGATATGGGGCACCAGCAAGTCAGCCTTCCTCAACCAGTACCGCTTCCAGTCGTTCATGAAGTCGGTGGCAAATATTAAGCCTGACATCAGCTCCCTGCCACCCACTGAGAGCGCAGCTAAGCAACATTCTTGGCGCACCTACCACCAAGTGCAGCAGTGGCTCGGGCATGAGTTGCCCCCTCAAAAGTGGGGTTGGATAAACACGTAGGAGACACCCTGGTGCCAGTTTCAACAGAACATCCACCACCATCGGAGGTCCTACTGAAAACGATATTTTGCCGCTGTACCAAGGTTTGTGTTAGTGACAAATGTGGATGTCAGAAAGCAATGCTGAACTGTTCTGCGGCGTGCCTCCTACCAAAGGAATTGCCTTAACGCAGTGCCTATTTATGACGAGGAAGACGATGAAGGCGACGTAGAGCCCCTTCAGCAAGAACCACCCACAACTGAGGACGAAAGTGCCGTAGATGAAAAACCCTTGATAGACCCTCTCTAAAATCTCTAAAATAAAATTTGCTAATTTTCATGTAACAAGACTTTTGTTCACTGCATTTAATATCCCGCTTTCATGTGTAGCAGCACATATTATTATTGGACGATACACACAAGCGATAGTTGTGGCTCAGGAATAACAAAAACAGCTTCTTCTGAAAAAGATGAAATTTTACGAAAAATTTAACAATTGATGTAACTGTTGACCGGTTGGAGATATATTAGCGTATGTATATATCCTTAAAGCGAATTAAATTCTCTGCTATTTTCTACAAGAGGTTTTTTCCTCAGATGAATAGTTTAAACGATATGAAGGAATGCTTGATGAAAAAGGTGAGGTAATTTTTTTTTTAATTTTCACTTTTCCATTTTAAGACTAAAGAACTTTTCATAAATGTATTGGCTCGACGGACCACAACAAGCTTTTTAGTCAGTTTTAAACGTAAAATTATTATTTAAGGACCTTCCTCAAGCACAAATTAATACAAATTTAAAAAAGCCTATCCACCGAATGTTTTGTAATAACCGTTATTTATCTCATCAGTCCTAACACAATGTATCCCATTTTAAGACTAAAGAACTTTTCATAAATATATTGGCTCGACGGACCACACTTTTAGTCTGGGGTAAACGTAAAATTATTAATTAAGCACATAAATACGTGTTAAGTTAAAAGCCGGTCCAGCGAAACTTTTGTAATAAACGTTATTTATCTCGTCAGTTCTAACACATTATACATTTTAAGGCTAAAGAACTTTTTATAATTATATTGGCTCGACGGACCAAAATTTAAGACAACTTTGAACACTTTAGTTTAGACCTTGACGTCTCATACTGCGTGTAGCTCGCAAACGGTTGCGAATTCAAAACAGATATAAGCGAAAAACTCAAAAATGGGACCTTCCTTGTGCCCCCCCTCCCCGCACCCCACTTAGACGTCAGGACTTTTAGTATCTTTACTCCCTAAACACCTAGAACAAGTTTCTGAAGAAAGCTGCTCACGCACTTTACACCCCCTTTTGGGCCATTCGTTGAGATATATCTAATTTGAGGAAGTACGCCCCTCACTGAAAATAATTAGGTATCTGAACATTTGGATTTTCAGTATTACTGAATCAGTGAAAATAATTTAGCCAAACTGACACTGAGAACCCCCTTAATATCAGCTACCTGTAAAGTAAATGCATTCTATCGCTGATATAATTAGTATTTAATTACTGTGCGTAATTAAATACTAATTATATCAGCGATAGAATGCATTTACTTTACAGGTAGCTGATATTAAGGGGGTTCTCAGTGTCAGTTTGGCTAAATTATTTTCACTGATTCAGTAATACTGAAAATCCAAATGTTCAGATACCTAATTATTTTCAGTGAGGGGCGTACTTCCTCAATATAATACTTACTGAAAAAAATTAGGCGAGTTGTTCACCAAATATGTTTATTGTCGAAGTAGGTAAATTAGTTTTTTTGGGAGAAATATTTTATAAAGTTTTTAAAATCTCCTTACATACATGCAAATACAGATCAACAGATTTCCCACCCGAGGGAGATTTCAGTAGATGGATTTGCGTACACTAAAATACCACTTTTGATAGAAATTACCACAAATATCCACTCATTTCCTCTGTTACCCCTAATTACCTCAAGAATTACCACTCGATACTACTTAAATTACCACTAATTTCCATTAATTACCACTGGAATTCCCACTAAATATCAGGAATTAAAGTACACCAAAAACACCCTCCTAAAGCATTCGAATCGAAATAGATCATCCACCTACGAAAATTTTTGAATTTTTTTCCCTTTTTATCGCGAACATGTTACCATCATAAAAATGAAATTTTCAAAAACGTATACAGGATGGCAAAAAAATATTTTTAATAAATTTCTCCTTTTTTTTTCACCTTCTCGGTCCAAAATCAAACTTGGCACACCCAAAAACCGCCTCCTAAATAGTCCTAAAGCATTCAAAACGAAAAAGATCATCCACTTACAAAATTCCCTATTTCGTGGCCAAATCTGAAGAAAAATGCTCATTTTTTAGACGAAAATGATATTTTATCGAGTACCTGCCTTATTTGACGTCTTATCGAAAAAATGCGTTTCGATCAACCCTGAAATGACGCATCTGCGTCGACACAAACCGATTTAAGATATTTCTTTCCGTTACCGAGAAAATTGAGAAAATATAAAAATCAAGTTTGGTCAATTTAACAAAAAAACGAAACGTCGTACGCTCAAACGGAATTGGCGCATTAAAGTACCCCATAAAACGCATCTTTTTGCGTTTACCGTTTAGTTCCAGCTTTGACCGTTTTCGAATTACAGTCAATTTAATGAAAATTTGGTTTTTTGAAGGTACGTTATCTTTTCAAAATATTTTTTTAAATTGTTCGTTTTTATAATGGAAACGGTTAAAGTAATCCACTTACATCTTACCATCATAAAAACAAAATTTTCAAAGTCATATACAGGGTGGTAAAAAAATTATTAAAAAAATCCCTTTTTCCAAATATTTCGGGATCGAAAAATCGTACGAACTTCTCGATGCAAACATTGAACTCGGCGCACCCTAACACCCTCTCCCAAAGTATTCGAATCAAAATAGATCACCCACCTACGAAATTTTTCGATTTTTTTTACATTCTTTTTTCTCCGAAACGGTTAAAGGGATCCATTTACATGTTCCCATCATAAAAATAAAATTTTGAAAATCATATATAGGGTGGTAAAAAACAATATATTTAAAAATTCTCTTTTTTTTCAAAATTTGTCCGTTGCGTAACGTCTGACGAAAAATTTCATAAGAAACTTTTTATTCTGGATTAGGAGGTATAACATCGAATTTTGTGAATTTTTTCCAAAAATTTCATAAATAATAAATATCCAAAAACGACATTTAAAAAAAATGGCGAAATGTTTTTTTTTTATTACGACGACGACTCAAGTACGGGTAAAACCCCGTCAAATGCATATTTTTGGTAGTAAGTATAAATGAAGCCTTAAAAGCTCTAAAATCAGCAGGAAAAATGGCTGACCGCTGCAACCTGCAACGGTTTATCTATGATGTTATAGATGCTGATGCTATTTCAAGGTTGCAACTTCTCAGGCAATAGAAATACTCCTAGAAAAATAAATGCTATTTTTTTTTACTGACACTAATAGGGACTCAAAAACAGACTTTAGTTAAAGTTTGGTTGAAGAGTTTAGTTAAAACTCCGTTACGTCCTCTAAAACAATGCAAATTCGAAGGCATAGCATAATCTTAATATTACAAAACACGACTTATTACCCCAAAATTACCAGTAATTACCACTCATTTCCCCTAGAATTTTCACTAATTACCGAGACTGTGTACACTAAATTGCCACAATGAAATCCCCCTCGGTTATCCCCTTTTGCTTCAGAAACCACCCTCTGTGACCTCGCGCTACTTTTTTTACTTTTTCTCAAAAACTGCTGCTCTGACGAAGAAAATGAATAGGACCTAAAATATTTGGCATTTATGTCCCATAAATCTTTTTATATCGTTAATTCTGCTCTCACAAATATGGTTTGAAAAATTAAAGTAAGGTAAAATCGAGTAAAGTGACAAATATCTTGAAATACATTGGCCAGGGAAACAATGTTGCATGTAAAGCAGATTTTTCTACATTAACCTGGCTATAAGGACGAAAATTGTGACTACAAAAAATTTTAGTATTACTAGGTACTATGTCTTTTATATTCGAGCCCGTTTCCACACCACCGCTGAGCTAGAGCTTCCTAGTCTTTTTTGTAAGTGGTTTCCCCTGGAGGCCCAATCCACTAAATACTATCTGCTGTTTATTCATTAATTGGATTATCTTCAGTTACTTCTTCCTCTACCACTGAATTAAAACATTCTTGACCATAACAATTGGAGCACATTGTTGAAAACCTCAATCCAACCTTAGCACAACCGCATTGTTTTCCGCAACGCTTTTTACATTATATTAATTGAAGAATAGAAGTAGGAGCTGATATCTCAATTGTAGCAATTGGCATCAAAATTTGGCTAATTGTTTTCCATCCCCATTCATTAGGATTCAAATTTTCTCCACGCCACCAATGAATTTGTTGAAAAACGCGATACGAATGTTGTTCTAAAGCAGCACATGCAGATAGTAGTCTTGATAATATCACTGCTTGATTAGATTGACCAACAAATGTGTTAAATCAAATTAATCAAAATTGATTTAATGATGTGACAGTACGAGGTGCCTTGTATAAAGCTACTGTGATTTTCTCCCCAGCTATTACAATGTCTGATTTGATCGATGATGGATTGTTAAATCTATGCAAAGCATCGTCTAAGTCTCCTCCAGCTAGTACAATCGTCTAAGTCCCTTCTAGTATTTATTAAATTTACAGTTTGTGCTTTTCCTTTGCCAAAAAATGTTGACGTAGTATCCCGTCCACTGAACGCTTGAGCAAATAATACATTTATTTTACAGTTATGAAGGACTTCCGAATTCTGTAAATCGAGAGAATATATGCCCTTTGCGTGATGTTTCCTTGAACATCTCTTGGAAATCGAATGTTTTATTAATAAGACACAGAGCAATAATTAGGAGAATGAGAAAGCTTACATCGTGTCCGACACCAACTACCGTGTGGGTACTATCGGCTTTCTTAATAGCAGTTTGGACAAATAGAGTATCAGCATCATCTGTTGCAGCGAGAGATTGGATGTTCTTTATTCGCCAGATTGCTCAGCATTTTTTTGTGAATCAAATATATCCATCATCGATCAAACCAGACATTGTACTAGCTGGAGAGAAAGTCACACTAGCTTTATACAAAGCACCTCGAACTGTCACTTCATTAAATCAATTTAGATTCAGTTCATTTAACAAATTTGTTGGTCAATCTATCAAGACTACCACCTACATGTGTTGCTTTAGAACAACATTCGTATCGCGCTTTTCAACAAATTCATTTGTGGCGTGGAGAAAAATTTGAAGCCTAATGAATGGGGATGGAAAACAATTAGCCAAGTTGTGGTGCTAATTTCTACAATTGAGACACCAGCTCCTACTTCTATTCTTCAATTAATATCGTGCCGTTGTGCTAAGGTTGGATTTAAGTGTTCAACCATGTGCTCCAATTGTCATGGTCAAGGATGTCTTAATTCGGTAGTAGAAGAAGAAGTAACTGAAGATAATTCAATGAATGAATAAACATCAGTTAGTTTTTAGTGGATTAGGCCTCCAGGGGAAAGCACTTGCAAAAAAACGCGCCAAAAGCTCTACCTCGGCGGTGGTGTGGAAAGGGGCTCGAATATAAAAGGCATAGTACCTAGTAGCAATAAATTTTTCGGTCCTCATATTGCTTTGTTCTTATAGCCAGGTTTGAGTAGAAAAATCTGCTTTTCATCAACATTTTTCTATGGCCACGATATTTGTCACTTTACTCGTTTTTGCCTAACTTTAGCAACATATCCTAATTCTTAAAACTATATTTGTGAGAGTACAGTTAACGATAGAAAAAAGTTTATAGGACATAAATGATGTAGAATTTTATGCCGTATCTTTTAGGTTCTATTAATTTACATCGTCAGAGTAACAGTTTTTGTGAAAAATCATAAAACGGGCACCAGATCACGTAACGGAGTGGTTTCTGAAGCAAAAGGGGATGAAGCACCCTCCTGAGAAGTGGGAACTCTCTTGATCTGTATTTGGATGTCTATTAAGAGTCTGCACCCAAATTTTTAAAACTTTATGAGTTATTTCTCCTATTTGCCATTTTAATTGCTAATTTACTTCGATTATCAAATGTATTGCACAATATTTTAATTAATCAGAAAGCACGAAGTTACTCATCAGTTTTACTGAAAATGTGTTCTCACCATTCAGTATTACTGAATCAGTGAACATAATTCAGCGATTAAATAAGTGGGAACATGCCTTTATGTGAATTATAAAATCGCTCCTCAACTACCGCTTACGGAAGCAAAAGTATGTCGTTTTAGTTTGACGATAGTTGAAGCTACTGACGTTTATCTAAACTGCTATTCACCTGAAACGCTTACAAAAAATTTTCAGTCTAGTACGTATATCCAATACTAAAAAGGATTTTTTACTGCGGTTTTAAAAATACTAGGGCACATTCCATGCCCTATCGACTAGGCTACCGGGCGTTTTTAATATTGTGCATATTTTGTATGTGCAAGGTAGTAAAGAAATACGTCCAAATTTCTATTTTTATTTGTTTAAAAATATTTGTTTTTATTTTTTGTTTGTTACATTTAAATGATTCTTATTCAAAATGTCAAGCAAAAATTCGGGGGTGTTTTGATGCTTTCAATTTTGTCCCAAATATGACTTTTTTAAGATAAAATGTGACAGTTTTTAATAATTAGGCAGGAACTTTTAAGAAAGCAACTTTAAAAGAAAATAACTAACATCCCCTTCGTAGACATAACTGTACACTTTTAAGTAAAAAATTCAAATTTACAATATATTATTAGTAAAGGAAATTTAATTTTTTAAATCATCATGCCTTACTAACATATTATAATTTTTTAACCACCCTATAAATTGTGAATCTGATTTTTGTATACTTAAGAGCGCAGAGTTATATCTATGAAGCAGATTATAGTAATTTTTTTAAGGTCCCTATGAATAAAAAATTATACTTTTTATGTTGAAAAAATCGTATTTCAGACAAAACTGAAAGTATCAAAACATTGATACAAACGAATTTCTTTCTTGTATTGTGACTGAGAATCATTTAAATGTAAGGAACCAAAAAATAAAGCCAATGTTTGTACATTTTCCCAACAATTTTAATTTTATAAAATTTGTAGGTATTTGTTTATCACCCTGTACATACAAAATATAAACAATATCAAAAACACCCGGTAGCCCACTTGGTAGTCCATGAAATGTGCCCTAATATTTTGGGCAAATCTTTTTCACTTTCGAGTGGGCAGCAATTTATTTTAAAATAACTAACTTACAACGAGTAAATAGGGCTTTCTTGAGATTGTTGACAAAAAAAGTGGGAACACCTGAAATACACGAAAGCACCAATAAATAAAAACCAGTAAGTAAATATGAAAAATCGACAATATATAATTATAGGAAGTATAAACATTGAAGCATTCACTAAACAAAATTAAACGATTAGTGCCCAACTGTACTTGTCTAACGCAGTTTATAAAAAACATGAAATGCCTAAACTGCTATAGCAAGTATAAGCATTGAATCATTAATTAAACCTAAAATTAAACGATTAATACACAACTGTACTTGTCTAATGCGATTAGATGCCTAAACTACTATAGGAAGTATATAAGCATTGAAGCATTCATTAAACGTAAAATTAAACGATTAATACACAACTGTATTTGTCAAATGCGTTTTATAAAAAAACATTAGATGCCTAAACTGCTATAGGAAGTATTAGCAATGAATAATTCATTAAACCTAAAATTAAACGATTAATACACAACTGTACTTGTCTAATGCATTTTATAAAAAAACATTAGATGCCTGAACTACTATAGCAAATATAAGCATTAAAGCATTCATTAAACGTAAAGTTAAACGATTAATAAACAACTGTACTTGTCTAATGCGTCTTATAAAAACATTAGATGTATAAACTACGATAGGAAGTATAAGCATTGAAGCATTCATTAAACCTAAAATTAAACGATTAATACACAACTGTATTTGTCAAATGCGTTTTATAAAAAAATATTAGATGCCTAAATTGCTATAGGAAGTATTAGCAATGAAGCATTCATTAAACCTAAAATTAAACGATTAATGCACAACGGCACTTGTCTAATGCATTTTATAAAAGAACATTTGATGCCTAAACTACTATAGCAAGTATAAGCATTGAAGCATTCATTAAACCTAAAGTTAAATGATTAATACACAACTGTACTTGTCTAATGCGTCTTATAAAAAAACATTAGATGTCTAAACTACGATAGGAAGTATAAGCATTGAAGCATTCATTAAACCTAAAATTTAACGATTAATACACAACTGTACTTGTCTAATGCATTTTATAAAAAACATTAGATGCCTAAACTACTATAGCAAATATAAGCATTAAAGCATTCATTAAACGTAAAGTTAAACGATTAATACACAAGTGAACTTGTCTAATGCTTCTTATAAAAAACATTAGATATCTAAACTACGATAGGAAGTATAAGCATTGAAGCATTCATTATACCTAAAATTAAACGATTAATGCACTTGTCTAATGCATTTTATAAAAGAACATTAGATGCCTAAACTACTACAGCAAGTATAAGCATTCATTAAACGTAAAGCTAAACGATTAACACATTGTACTTGTTTAATGCGTTTTATATATAAAAAAAATAGATGCCTAAACTACTACAGGAAGTATAAGCATTTAAGCATTCATTAAACCTAGAATTAAACGATTAATACATGACTGTACTTCTCTAATGCAAAAAACACATTAGATGCCTAAACTGCTATAGAAATTATACGCATTGAAGCATTCATTAAACCTAAAATTAAAAGATTAATTCACAACTGCACTTGTCTAATGCGTTTTATATAAAAAAAGGATTAGGTGCCTAAACTACTATAGCAAGTATAAGCATTGAAGCATTCATTAAAGGTAAAGTTAAACGATTAATATACAACTGTACTTGTCTAATGCGATTTATAAAAAAACACATTAGATGCCTAAACTACTATAGGAAGTATAAGCATTGAAGCATTCATTAAACCTAAAATTAAACGATTAATACACAACACTTTAGATGCCTAAACTGCTATAGGACTTATAAGCATTGAAACATTCATTAAACCTAAAATTAAACGATTAATACCCAACTGTACTTGTCTAATGCATTTTATAAAAAAAACACATTAGATGTCTAAACTATCTATAATGCCACTAATTTATATCCAAGGTTTCTGAACGAGGTTCCTAATTCTCTAGATATTTGTAGCATTTAAAGGTTATTAAAATTAACACGTTCAATTTCCCTCTCTTGAAATTTGGCCAGAAGAAGCGGTATACAAAAATGTAAAAAATAATTCTTCCACTAAATAAAATTTAAATTTGGCATAATATTTAAATGTTATATTTCAACTTTTTTATTCAAAATCGTCAAATATCCCCATATCCTGCAAATGAAAGTAAAAAATGGCAACCTTGCGCATATATCCCACTGAAAACATTTAATTATTTTGGTGGTTGTTGAAATAATTTTTTATGCAGTAGATTGCGCTTGTTTCATCCATTTTTAAAGGAGGTTTAATAAAGTACGACACCGCCGGAGAATACAAATTTTAAAAGTGAATAATCTTCATTTTATACTGGATTCGAGAACAAAGATTAATGTTGAAAATTAACTGACGGAGGAAATAGCATGTCTCTTGACAAGAAGCTCTCGAAGACGCGTCAGAAGAATTAATAATTCATGAGGAAATTTCTAAACAATATAAGCTGAGGACACTGTATTGTTAGCAGGAATTTTGGAAGACTTAACTGGTTCCCAACTAGTGGTCCGCGGACCACCAGGGGTCCGCGAGAACTAAATTAAGGTCCGCACGTAGGTTTATAGCATGCACGTAGTGCACTCATTAACTACCTACTTTGTTTTGCTCAGGGCTAATTCCGTGATACTGTTTGGTGAAGTGATTTAGCGGTTCCAGAGTAACGGTACGTACTTTCAATCAATCAATTGACTGTTGTATGTATTTCGTGTATAAATTTGCATAATAAATACCAGGTTAAGAAGATATTGCCTTGTATTCCCCCAAAATCAACTCCCATACCTCAAGTAAGCGCAAAATATACCCTCCTAGCACAAGGTGTATCAAGTTCTCTGGAAACAACCCTTAGAGTATAGCAACTCTTTGCCAGCTTATTGAAAATACTTGTACTTGTAGGTAATATGGGTTTGCAACACAGCTCCCTATCCACGATCAGTCTCAAGAACTATACATTTTCCTGGTGTCTCATCAAATTGTCGTCAACCTGGATATCTCCTACCACACATTTAAAACTAACAATAATTATTTTCTTAAAATTAAACAGATTTGCGTCACACCATTTTTTGACAGTACAATTTCAGACAATTCCCCCTCAGAGCTAGCTACGATGGTAGTATCGTCCGCGAATAGGGTGAATTTACCTCTAAAAGAGAAATATCATTAATATATAATAGGAACACAATGAGCCCCACCACTGATCATTGAGGCACACCTGTGTGGATTCACGATTCCAGCGACACGTTTCCCCAAGTGACACTTGCTGTAAAGAAAAGTAAGACCTACACCAGTCAAGTAAAACTCCTCTAAGTCCATAAGTTTCAAGCTCCTGTAACGCTCCTGTAACAGTATTCCATGATTAACGCTGTCAGAAGCTTTTGTCTAATCACAAATTACTGCCCCAGAAAGGAAAAAATGGCATCATGCTGAAAACCGAATTGATTTGCAATTTAATGCTAGGGGTCCAGGGATTTGCGAAATAGTGCAAGAGACGCTTAGTGTTTTACTACGTTGTAATATCATAACATTCACCATCATAATAAGCCCAAATAGCTCATAGAAGAAACTCAAATAAGTATCTTACCGTGGCCTGCCAAGAGTCATGATCTATGACTTTTAAAGAAGTGTCACCTGAAAAATACTATTATAATATGAACAATAAAAGAAAAACATACTGAAACGATAATAATCACAAAGTCTGAATCTCATAGTTTAACCCATAAACGCAGATATGCAGACAGGTAAGGAAAATAAAGAAAATCTGACAAAAAGCACAATAAAACAAAAACTGGCACATAAGTAATTAAGGATTTTATGATCTAAACCAAAAACATATATTGATCAGACAGGTAAGAGAATAAATTAAGAACATTTGGAGTAAAATGATCAAAATGAAGTGCAAACATGACTTTGAACTAAGAAACCCACATAAACTACAGAAGGAAATAACTGAAATATTCAGCCGAACATCGAACATGGGATTTAATAATGTAAAAATGCGTTAATAACCCAATCTCATAAATATGTTAATTTCATAGTATTTGGATATATTTGGCATAAAATTCTAATTTTTTCTGTCAGTTTATTTTTATTTTTTTTTATCATTAATATTTAATAGAAAGAAAATGCGCCCCACCACTGATTACCGAGGCACACCCGTGTGGATTCACGATTCTTGAGACGCGTTCTCCCCAACCGACACTTGCTTTAAAGGAAAGTAAGACCTAAACCACTAGATTCAAACTCCTCTAAATCCATATGTTTCAAGCTCTCGCAATAGTATTCCATGATCAACGCAGTTAAAAGCCTTTGTCACATCACATATTACTGCCGCAGCCACTCGTTCCGCATTAAAAGCGGAATAACCCCCAGAAATGAAAAGATGGCATCGTGCTGAAAGCCGAATTTATTTGCAGCTCAATGGTCGGGGTCCACGGATTTGTAAAATAGTACATGCAGGATATACGTACTATTCTAATATATTGTAAGATCATAAGCCAAGGTATATAGGTATTAGGACATTCATAGAAGAAACTTAAATAAATATCTTTCCGTGGCCTTCCAAGAATCCTGATTTTATCCCGATAGAAACGGTTTGGAGTGAAAGAAGAGCGTGAGTCGCCAGTCTGTGAGCTAGGGGGGCAAGGGGGGGGGGGGCAATCCGAAGTTTTGCCACTAAAACCAAAGCAGAGAGAAATTTTGAAATATTTGTTAGGTTAATATAAAATGTAATAACTATCTTCTAGTGCTTAGGATGGAGCAACTGCTCCTCTTCCCTTCCGACGCCCTTGGGGTGAAATGATCAAAATGAAGTGTAACCAGCATGAACTACAAAAGTAAATAACTGAAATATTTAGCCGAACATCGAACATAAGATCTAATAATGTAAAAAAGTCGAAAATACGTTAATAATCCAATCTCATAAATATGTTAATTTCAATTTAACTCAGCTTAAACTCATCATAACAATGATTAAGGTACCTCTTGAACTTTAGGTTATACCACAAGGGAAATGTTCAAAGCATGCAATCTTTATTGAAGAAATCATGTATTTTCCATCTAGGCCAAAGCTTCATTTATTTTATTTTAATTAAAAGCAATTTGGTATATCAGCTTCGGGATTTTCTAGCAGTTGAAATGGATGAAACTGCCACAAAGAAAAGGCTAATGTGGAAACCTAGTTTGCAAATAGCTGACTAAATCCAAGAAAGGGAATATAAATAGAAATCCTAAAGTATTCAATTCAACCTGATCAAGTTTTGTTGGCACAATCTGTAAATTATTTGAATATATTTGACACAAAATTATCATTTATCAATATTAATGTTTACAGAATATAAATCAACAGAAACACCTTACAGTTTCTGGCTGGGTCCAGCAATGATGAACATTTTGCAATTATATTTAGACTTTTTGTAAATAACAAAACATCAAGTAAAGCCCTGAGTTTCAAATACTTATGGAAAAGAAGTGGTCTCGCGCATTCACCATTTCGTCTGGAACATAATAACATGCCGATAGTTTGCATACAAATAATACAAATAAGCATACAGTCCATTTAGAATACTTATTGCTTACCTCTGGATAACTGCTTTGAAAGCAAATAGCATTAATTCCATAACCATCCATAATTTTTGCCAAACATTTGCACTGTGGTTGCATGTGAATAAAATTACAAATAACTTGAGTGATCAGTAATCTGAAATATATCTGAGATTTTGAGAAGAATAAAAATGCAATTCTATACAGAATAGTATATTTAAAATTCCGAACTTTGTCTTGATTACCATGTTAAATAAACCGTAACATGGGTATTACATTAATGCATGGTGTTTTTAAAGCACCGTACTACTTTTCAAATGGGAACTTGAAATGCTGTTTAAATGTTTGATTACATTATACTTTGATTATGTATTTAAAAAAAAAATTTAAATATTTAAAATGTAAATGATGACTGATGACTAATACAACAGTCTCCTTCTCTATACTACGGTCAAATAGGCTACATATCTGGAGATTTCTCACCCCTTATTTTAAGACACAAAAAGATACTTTTTGTCATACGCTCCCAAAAATAGCTATTTTACGGACTCATTTGAGTCCGTAAAATGCTTCTTTTTAGGCCTAGTCCCTAAAAGTCGTCATGGCAACCTTTACGGACTATTCCAAAATTCCTGAATGTGTCTAAATGTCAAAAAAATCGAATGACATGACAAAACTGTCAAATAGTTGCTACGACATCAAATTCTAAGCTAACTTTGTCGTACATTATGATTTCAAAAATTATGGTAAATTTGCAAATTTAGGCGTTCTGAAGAATTGCAAAAAGCGTATAAATAAAAATTTAATTTTAGGAGCGTATGACAAAAAATAGTGTTTGGCACACGTACCTAAATGAAGTTTTTCAGGACTCATCTGCTATTCCGGACTCGGCTAATGCCTCGTCCGGAAACAGCAATGATTCGTCCTGAAAAACTCCATTTTAGGTACTTGTAACAAAAATAACTATTACATCATGAACTATTATATGGGTATATTGGTTGCTTCTGAAAGTACGACGATAAGTTCTCATCTTTTACTTCACCCAAAAAAAGGCAATTGACAAATTTATGTGCAATTTCACTTATTAGGCTTGCACCAGACTCTACGATGAAAAATATCTTCTTTAGTGCCTCAAAATAGCATATATAAATAAATAACATATAGAAAAGTCCATCCAAACCCAAGTACCCTATTCTTAAAGTGCTTTGTGTGAGGAATTCTAGAGGAAACCTTGGATATGAATTACAAAATGATATAAACTATGACTCCATTAATCTACATAACTACCAACTAATTATTACAAAAGAAATTTGAAACCCGAAAAGGCGTCCTATTAAAATACATTCTAAACATCTTCGGTGAGTAACGAGAAACGCACAAAAAACCGCACTAAAATTGAGAACTAGAGTTCGTAGCATGAAACTTAAAATATCTTAATTAATTTAGTTATTAAATTATCTTAGAGTTTTAAGAAGTTTCTATGCAGGAAAGGTTAAAATGCGCAAAATAATTTAATTAAGATAATGGTGATAATAGACAATTGCACTAAGAATATTAATTCATTTCTACACCTTCCAATATTTAAAAATATAATTACAGCCACATTTATAAAAATAGAGCAACACACAAAGTGTAATATTAAATATCAATTACCAATATTCCAATAGCATTAGCTCTATAGGAAAGATAGGGGGAATACTGATTTAAAGTAATGGACTAAAGGCATTTATTATAGATAACATCAAATTGCTTAAGGAATAAAATAATATAAGTAATAAGTTTCAAGGAAGCAATATTTTTTTATAAATATATGAATAAAATATGACATACAATATCATCTGAAAAAAGAAGAAACCTAAAATACACTACTTTGCTTATCGATCAACTAAAATATTTAAAATGATTCAAATAAATGGGCAAAAATAAAGCAATATTTTTACTTAAAAATAGGGGCGACAAAGAAAAACTAAAAAATAGCGGACAATGTTTGAATAAGTACTATAAAAAATCTTTGTGGCCGAAACCACTTCTAATCATGAACACAATTTTAAATATATTTTATAAATAAAAAATTTAAATGTTTGATTAAATAACATTTCAAAAATACCCATATAATAGCCATTTTTAGGATTAAAGGCAATATTATTGCGTTAAGCACTAAACTGAAAAATAATAACTAATATGTTGCATGCCATGGCATCAAATTGACAAAATTATACGTTGAATAATGTTTAAAAAATTGGAATTGAATTATTACAAAAATATTATTTTATGAGCGGCTAAACAGAATAGTACATTTTTCTCACTTAGTTTCTATTCTATATTAATTAAATTCAAACAAGGCACAATAATAGTAAACTCATTTGAAACTATTTGGTCAGATGATGACAAAGGTACAATAAACCCTCTGAAACCTTCAATGAATAAGGTACTATAGATGTCTGCGAAGCTGTTACCACCTTTTCGTAATGAGGTAAATTTGAAATAGTTTAGGTTAACCTTATAGCTCTACCGTACGTAATTGTTTGAAGCTGGCACATTTTTCCTTATTTGGATTGGTTTTGGTTGGGTTTTAGGCGCTTATTACCGTAATAAGCGCCTAAAGCCCAACCAAAACCAATCCAAATAAGAAAAAATGTGCTAGCTTCAAACAACATACCTTCAATAGCAAATATTTGTTTAAACCTATCAACATTACATTACAAAAGAAAACTTGTCGATCTTTCCAATAGACTTCTTGGAACGTAACCGAATTATCTTATTTATAATTACCTCAAGGCCAGGGGATCTGGATTACTATGTAAAAATTCTTATTGCAATTATCTATATTATCTTACTGTGACGTGTGTATGGCAGCATATTATAGTAAAGTGTACAGTATGAATTTAAAAATGTAAGGCATATTTTCTGAAGAATACGAAAGTGAATCGCAACAAATCATCAAAATTTAAATGTTGATAAAATATGTCTCACGGATAAATTATAGTTAAACTACTCATCAAATGATGAATTCAAATCAGGAAAGCTAATTGCAGATACTGAGTCTCTTTCATCAATCTCAATTTGGAAGAATCCACTCACCACTGGCTAATTCCATCGTCGAAAACAGGCATGAGTCCGAATTGTCTCTTGAATGTTTGGTAAAGGAAAGATGTCTGTGTTTGTGATCTTATTCAATTCTCTATAATCTATGCATAATCTGAACTGAGGATCTTCTCCTGAATGAAGACGTTCGTCTACTAACATGGCGGGAAAATTTCATGGACTTTAGGTCTAGAAACAGTCATTCTTCCGAGAATTTGCAAAAAATGTAGACCACCCATCCACAAAAAAAAAATGCTACTACCAAAAAAGTTCCAATTTTTATTGAAACTGTGTGAACAGTTTTGGAATCAACACGCTGTCCAAATTTTGCTATTAAGTTCCTTTAACATAAAAAATGGCAAAAAGAATGCGGGGCAAGTCAAACATAATATGTGTTTTCAGCTTTTGACATCCCCTCATTTTATTCAATGACATTTTTGACTAACTGTTGCAGAATGAGTGGGAAGTTTGGAGTTTTCACTAAGCTACCCACCAAAATCATTTACTTCTACAAGCCTTTAAAGACCTGTAGGACCATATTCTATAGCAGATAATTTCTTTGCTACCTCTTGCACCTAATTCGTCTGTACATTTTCAAGCCGTCTGCAAAAAGACTTCCAGTGCTGCATTGTAATTCATTAGCAATGCCATTCCCATACACACTGTGACAAACACCAAACCTGTTGAAACGAGAATGAAGAATTTAGCTTTCTAGCCATTGAATCAACGGTGGAACAAAACCAGTTTCGTCACCATCAGATCAAAATTGCCCAAGAGAAATCCGTATAGAATAAATCTTCTGGAACCGGTATCCAATGGTCGACCTACTCCTATAAAATCCAAATTGATTACCATGGCTGACAGGACCAATTTAGTTGATAGAAACTATCATATCAACCGGTTGGTCCTCTGTGTACTGTCTGCAAATTATGCCTGCAGTTTCTAACATTCACAAGATTTAAAAATCACTGGTATATAACTGTGCTTTTACATCTCTGGAAAAGTTTCAATTTCTAAGGACTAATTGAATATTAAATTCAAAAGTTTGCATATTGTATAAAGATTGCTTTTGGAAAAGATTTTTGAACAACGGACAATGTTAGTTTTTGAATTGACATGACCTAACCCAAAAAGCATCCAAATCCTTCTGGAAGTAGTCACCTCTGGCACTAAATTCGTCTGTACATTTTCAAATCGTCTGCAAAAAGAAACTGCTTAATAACATCATAATATCTGCATTTAGTTTTTGACAATGTGTACTAATATGATCATATAAAGAGATTTTGCATCTCTGATGCACTAGAAATATTCTTCAGAAAAATAAAAATAAAAATAATAAAATAGTTAACGGCTTAACATTGATCGTCTGGAACTATTGAGAGAAAATTATTTTATATTAAAAATTCTTCCTCCAAGTCAAAACTATAGGCAGAGTACCACACATTCGAGTCTGTATATGGGGATTTCGAAAACCGTAAAAAATACGAAGGCTTTTAAATGGAGGCAAAGGTGCGCAAACTAGTCCTTAACAGAACGCCGACGCCTTTTTCAAAATGTAGAGATTCCAAATACTTCCGCAGATATTCAAAAAATGCCGAATCTTCGAATTCAGAATTTATCTATTTATAGCTCTTGAAAAATAAATGTCACTTTCTTATGGTACCTTTTTGAGCTTTTGGTAAAGGAAAAATGTCTGTTTTTGTGGACATATTCAATTCCCTATAATCTATGCATAATCTGATCTGAGGATATTCTCCTGGATGAAGACGTTTCTCTTCTAAAATAGCGGGGGAACTCCATGGACTTTGGTTTTTCTCTATAATTCCATGTAATAACTGTTGTATTTCACCCTGTAAAATATTTTTTCCAGGTACTATATATGGTTTCTTGCATATAAAAAGTACATCTTCCTTAATTATACGATGTTTTACTTGATTCTTACAACTAAGCCTTTAACTAGGTGTTTTGAATATATGTATTTATATATTCAACAATTAAGCTTGTTAATTTCATTTCCTGTATCCCATTGGGACTGTGCGCTGCAATAATTCCCTTATCAACGTTACTATTTAAAATTTTCGACATGATTTAAAATTATTATATTCGAAAATATCTAGTAGTTTTAACGCAATATTTTTGGAAATTACACTTTGGCAATCTTTTAGCTTATTTTTTTAATAGATACCCAACTCGATACTTGCTGCCTCGATGCTGAGGGTGTTGGAGAAGGTAAAACATTCAATCGGCAAGGGAGCTATTTAAATTTAACCTCAAACTATTTTTCTTATTTTATTTTATATTATTTTTTTGATTATGATATTTTATTTTAACCTAAACATATTTTGTTAGAATTATATACCCATATATGTACTGGGAAAGTTTTTCAGACCCATAGCTATCCGGGTAAACTGGTACGTGTTGTCTGGAGTGGTAAAAGCACTTTTCTCTTGATCTCTTTCATCGATATCAATTTGGAAGTATCCACTAGCTAAATCCAACGTCGAAAAATATGTCTGTTTTTGTGATCTTATTCAATTCTCTGTAATCTATGCATAATCTGAACTGAGGATCTTCTTCTGGATGAACACGTTTCTCTACTAAAGTGACGGGGAACTCCATGGACTTTGGCTTTCCTCTATAATTCCATCATGTAATAACTGTTGTATTTCACCCTGTAAAATCTTTTTTCCATGATAAGGTGCTCTATATGGTTTATTGCATACAAGAAGTGCATCTTCCGTAATTATACGGTGTTTTACTTGATTTTTTCAACTAAGCCTATGGCTAGGTGCCTTGAATATATCTATATATTCCACAATTAAGCTTCATAATTTTATTTCCTGTATCCCATTGGGATTTGTCGAGTGTAGTTTTTTCTCTTGAAATTCCAGCGAAGGGCGCTGCGATTCCCTTAACAACGTTACCAATTAAAATTTTCGACATATTTAAAAACTATTATATTCGAAAAGGTCTAGTAGTTTTAAAGCAATATTTTTGGGAATTACACTCTGGTAATCTTTTAGCTTATTTTTTTTATAGATACCCAGCTCGATGTATCTGAGGGTGTTGAAGGATGTAAACCATCCAATTGGCAAGGGAGCTTTTTAAATTAAACCTCAAACTATTTTTCATATTTTATTTAATTTTATGTTTTTGATTTTGATATTTTATATTAACCTAAATATATTAGGTTAAAATTATATATCCACTGGCCAAATACATCTTTGAAAACAGACATGAGCCTGTAAGCTGATCAATTGTCTCTTGAATGTTTGGTAAAAGAAAGATGTTTGTTTTTTGTGATCTTATTCAATTCCCTATAATCTATGCATAATCTGAACTGAGGATATTTTCCTGGATGTCGCGTCGCCTTCGGTAGAGAAAATACGAAACATCGGATTTAAAATCAAATAACGGCATCTCAAAAAAGTACCTTAAGAAAGTGTGATCTATTTTTCGAGAGGAACAAATAAATAAAGTTAGAATTTGAAAAATGTCGGAAGTATTAGGAATCTTCATTTTAAAAACCAGTACGGCATTATTAGCAACAGTGCTCTTGCCAAATCCAAACAAACAATGATAAATGGCTACAAGTAAAAGCGGAGTACTAAACTCTTTAATTATATGGTAGCATATGCGTTAGAAAGACAAATAATAGATACATTTTCAGGCAAAACTAAAAAACATTTGTCAATCAGATGTACAAACATAAAAATAACATTCTTAAAATAAAACTATGAAGTAAGCGATACAGATGGGACTACATAGAAAATGGCTGTAGTATACGTTATGCATTTATATTTATCCTTTGTATCTCTTTTTTGGATAATACTTTGTACCTGATGGTACATCTTTTGAAACATTTTCTGTATAAATTATATCAGTGATTGCGCGCAAAACCTCTTCTTACCGGTTTTTTGCTTACCTATGTGATTTCTAGATCTGATGATAGTCGTTTTGGCCGAAACCGTTAGTTATTAAAATAGGGGTTGATTTGAGTTAGGAAAGATCTTTTTCGAGTTGGTAAGTGAACACCAACCGAAATAAATGTCGCAAATTTATCAATGTGGTTAATGCATTCTAACAAGAATATTATCACAACTGAAAAGTTGTATCAATGTTGAACCGAAAACTGCAAAAAAAATTATGTATGTACTTTTAGTTTTAGAGTGATCTTAACAATAATATATAATTAGATGTAAATTAGGTTCTTCGTCTATCTGGATTAGCGTCATTAATGTAAGGGTATTCAGAAACCTAAAACGCTTAATAGTACTGCGATGCATTGTACTTAATGTAGTTCAGTATTCCTAAACTACTCAGGATGCCTTTTTAGTTTATTACTATTAAAATCGTTGAATAAAGAGAGGTTACTAAGTCGAGAAACATATCATTAGCATAGTTACCAGGAATAGATCGTTCAGTTGATTACTCAATTAGATATCTGTCATCTTTATTGATAGGGAACAAAGTTTAAGTTTAAAATGATATTCTGAAACTAATTTCCTTACGTTAACAACTACAATTTCCGACCTGATTTAAAGTTGGTATATTCGAAAGCGTCTAGCAGTTTAATATTTTCAGTAATTACTATATTTTAGCAATCTTATAACTTATTTTTTTTTTAATAGATACTCAACCCGATATATCTGGGGGTGTTGAGAGAGGTAAACCGTCCAATTGGCAAGGAAGGTTTTTAAAATAGAGATTTTTTGTTAAAATTTTTTGATCTTTATGTTTTATTTTTATGGTAGGTTTCCTTTTGCAAAGTTTTTCTGTTCCATATGCTCTTTACGCTTGACTCTTTAATGCAATAGTTAAGAGCATTTCTAATCTTAAAACCGAAACATACTTTGGTCAAATTGTATATAAATGTTTTGCCACTTATAGTCATGCAGTAATCCATGGTGACAGAACGTTGTCTCTCATATAAAGGGCATATTTTGGCAAATGGCGAGATCAATTGAGAAAGTGGAAATATATACCTAGGTTGGTCTAAAACTGAAAATTTATACTAAAACGAAACATTCTGGTATTGTTTAAATTAATTGAATATCTTTCTACTTGAAATCAAAATCCACGTTATATCTAGTTAACCAAAATAACTGAATTCTATTTATATTAAGTAAACAATTTGTTTGACGACACGTAAATCAAAAATAAAAAAGGAAGCAATTGAATAGTTAATGTATAAAAATGTAGTTAATAATTTCAGCGGAATCCAAAAATTTAAGAATATACAGAAATATTTGTTTTTAAATTTTCTATGATTGTCCTGTTCCATGTTTTGACCAACCCTATTTATAATTATATTATTTAATTACGTTTATACCTATTTATATAACATATTAATGACAGCAGTTTAGGTATTATAGAAAGCGTATACTAGCCGAAATCACATATATTTAGATAAAAAGATATAATGATCTAGAAAAAGTTCAATAGGTCATATCTCATTTTTTAAATATGAACTTCTTGGAACAGTGACCTTCTAAACAACAATGTAACTTTTCGAAATGAATCTAACTAAAATATAAAAATGATATGTAATTCGGATTATTATCCAATAAAAAGCAAGGAAACAAAGGTCAAGAAATTTATTAAGAAATTAATTATCTAAGAATATTGTATACTTTATTATCTAATTCTTGATACGAAAATGTTGGATAAAACCGGATGTCTCACACCCAACTACATAATTTGATACATTAACGATTGGAATGAATATTTTTAATGATGAGATAAATACTTTTATTAAATATAAAGGGACATCTATTTTATTCCTTTTGAGCTGATTTTCTTCCCTTTAACTTCGTATCGTTTTCCAAATTTAACGTTTTTAGATATTCAACTCAATTTTTTTTTAATATTAAATTCAATAAGTAGTGCATTAAAATAAATAACTCAAATTATTAAATTTAGAGAACTTGTGTCCATTTCGACGCTACTCAGTTAAGGTGGACAAAATTAGCTAAAATGGGTGAAAAATTTAATAACAGTTTCAATTTGATCGCTGGAAATGTCCCGTCAATTGAACATTCATCATTAATCCATGTACTGACATTAGCTGATTTTTAATTATTATTTATCAGCTATACCCAGATGATTTGACTCTTAATTTTCTTATTGACGATAGTTGGAAAACAGAATATCGATTAGATTTAAATCCTATGTAAAATTCTTGTTCCTGATATTCAACTAATCCAATCTCGATTTAGATTGTGTCTGAATTAACAAGCCACTATATTTCATATTTACATATATAAGAAAAAAGCTATTTTCGACACATTCTTATTGAATGCGCAAGTAATCAACTACTGAACTCTGTCCTTAAAAATATAAAACACATTTTGGCATTTTGGTTCTCAAATAAATTTGGTAAGATGTTTAGCTATAATAGGAAAATGTCGTAGGTAAGCTATGAACCAAATAAATAACTAACAACATCTAATCAGGCCCGTAATTACAGATCAGACCGAGTAAATGAGAATATGGTAAGAATTTATAGGGAAATGACAGAGGTGAAAGTCAAGATTCATGAGAGCTTGAAGGACCATAGATCTATCAAAAACAATAAGACTTACGACCTAGAAGAAGTAGAAACTGAAATGCTGAAGCTTTTCGATAAAAAATAACTTTTCACAAGATTCTGAACAACATCTTAGAAATTAGCGAAATACCCAATAAATGATACAAATAGGGATTTATAGTTCTACCTAAGAAGCCTAATTCTCGAAAATGAATTATGCACTGAAAAGGTCGATCAAAACCACATCTACAGTACCTAACTGTGAAATAGATAATTCAACATCGGTTCAGATTCAGAATTGCTCTAGAAATGAGAGTTCGAAGATCCGTAGATCTATGGAAAACAACAAAACTTACGCCCTAGAAGGGATAGAAATGAAAGTGTTGAAACTTTTCGGTAAAAAGAATATAAAACTCTTCACCAGAATCTACAGAACATCTACGAAACTAGATTCAGAATTGCTCTAGGAATGAGAGCTGGAAGGACCATAGATCTATGGAAAAGAACAATTGCCCTGAGAATGAGAGCTCGAAGGACCATAGATATATGGAAAAAAACAAAATTACGACCTAGCTGATATAGAAAAGGAAATGCTTAAGTTTTTCGATATAAGGACATAAAACTTTTCACCAGATTTTATGGAACATATGCAAAACTGGCGAGAGACCAAATAAATGATCAAAATAGGGATTTATAGTTCTACCTAAGAAGCCTAATTCGTGAAGATGCGAGGAGTATAGGCTCTTTAGTCTTTTGAGTCATGCACTAAAAATGCTCCTTAATATGGTTGAAAATCACACCTACATAAACTGTGAAATAGATATAAGTCAATATCGGTTCAGATTCAGAATTGCTCTAGGAATGAAAGCTCGAAGGACCATAGATCTATGGAAAACAACAAAACTTATGACCTAGAGGAGGTAGAAACTAAAATTCTTAAACTTTTCGATAAAAGAACACAAAACTTTTCACCAGATTATGCAGAGCATCTACAAAATTGGCGAGATACCAAATAAATGATCAAAATAGGGATTTATAGTTCTACCTAAGAAGCCTAATTCTCGAAGATGCGAATAGTATAGGTTCATTAGGCTAATTAGTCACTGAAATGCTTCTCAATATCGTAGAAAACCACACTCACAGAAACTGTGAAATAGATATGTCAACATCGGTTCAGATTCAGAGTTGCTCTAGGAATGAAAGCTCGAAGAACCATAGATCTATGGAAACCAACAAAACTTACGACCTAGGAGATGCTGAAACTTTTCGATAAAAAGAACATAAAACCCTTCACCAGAACCTATAGAGCATCTACAAAACTAGCGAGATACCGAAGAAATTGGCAAAATCAGAATTTACAGTTCTACCTAAGACGCCTAATTCTTGAAGATTCGAAGAGTATAAGCTCATTAGTTTAATGAGTCATGTACCGAAATACCCCGAAAAGATCACACAAAATCTCATCTATAGAAATTTTTAAATATACATCAGCCAATGTTGGTTCAAATTCAGCTGAGAATGAAAGCTCGAAGGACCACATTTCTATGGAAAACAACAAAACTTTGGATCTAGAAGCGATAGAAACGAACATGCTATAACTTTTCGATAAAAAGAAAATAAAACCCTCCACTAGATTCTACAGAACATCTACGAAACTAGCGGGATACCGAAGAAATTATCAAAATCGTAATATACAGTTCTACCTAAGGCTTAATTCTTGACGATGCAATGAGTATAGGCTCATTAGTGTAATGAGTCACGCACTGGAAGTTCTCCTTAAGATCATATAAACCAACAAAAGAAATTGTGAAATAGACACAAGCCAATATTAGTTCAGATTCAGACTTGCTCTAGAAATGAGAGCTCGAAGGACTATAAGTCTATCGAAAACAACAAAACTTACGACCTAGAAGGAATAGAAACGGAAATGCTGAAACTTATCACAAAACCCTTCCCTAGATTCTACAGAACATCTACGAAACTAGCGAGATACTGAAGAAACAATCAAAACGGAAATTTAAGAAGTATAATTCACAAAGATACGAAAAGTATAAGCTCATTAGTCCAATGAGTTATGCACTGAAATTGCTCCTTAAGATCATAGAAAAAACTACATCTACAGAAACTGTGAAATAGCCATAAGCAAAAAGACAGTTTAGATTCACAATTTCTCTGGGAATGAGAGCTCGAACGACCCTAGATCTATGGAAAACAATAACACTTAGGGCCTAGAAGAGATAGAACTGGAAATGTTGAAACTTTTCGGTAAAAAGCATAAAAGAAACTATCAAAATCGAAATATACAATTCTATCAAAGACTTCTAATTCTTGAAAATGCGAAATCTAATGAGTTATGCACTGATTAAGATCATATAAACCAACAGAAGAAGCGAATATTAGTTCAGATTCAGAATTGCTCTAGGAATGAGAGCTCGAAGGACCATAGATCTATTTAAAACAACAAATCTTACGACCTAGAAGAGATAGAAATGAAAATCCGGAAACTTTTCGATAAAAAGAACATAAAACTTTTCGCCAGATTTTACAGGACATCTACGAAACTAGCGAGATACCGAAGACGTAATTAAAACGGAAATTTATAGTTCTACCTAAGCAGCCAAATGCTCAAAGACATGAAAAGTACAGGCTCATTAGTCTAATGACCTATGGATTGAAAGTGCTCCTTAAGATCATATAAAAAAAACACACCTACCTACAACAACTGTGAATAAAGGCGGTTCAGATTCACAAGTGCTCTGGTAATAACTTGAAGGACCATAGATCTATGAAAAATAGCAAAGCTTATGACTTAGAAGAGGTAGAAACTGAAATGCTGAAACTTTTCAAAGAACATAAAACTCCTCATCAGATTCTACAGCAGAGCTACGAGACTAGCGAGATACCAAAGAAAAGATCAACATCATAATTTATGATTCTACCTAAAATGCCCCATTTTTGAAGTTGTGAAGAGTATAGGCTCATTAGTCTAATGAGTAATGCATTGAGAGTGCTCCAAGATCATACAAAACCGCATCTACAGAGACTGTGAGATAGACATAACTAAATAACGGCTCTAGTCATAAGAACTTGAAGGATCATAGGTCTATGGAAAACAACAAAGCTTATGACCTAAAAGAGGTAGAAACAAAAATGTTCAAGCTTTTCAATGAAAATATCGTAAAACTCCTCACCAGATTTTGCAGAACATCTACGAAACTACCAAGATACTGAAGATATGATTAAAATCCGAATTTATAGTTCTACCTAAGAAGCCTAATTCTGAAAGTGCTCCTTAAGATCATATAAACCAACAAGAGAAGTTGTGAAATAGACACCAGCCAATATCAGTTCAGATGAGAATTGGTCTAGTAATGAGAGCTCGAAAGAGCTCCCCAGCTTCTCTGGAAAGCGACAAAGAAGAGATAGAAAATGAATTGTTGAAACTTTTCGATAAAAAAACATAAAACCTTTACCATATTCTACAGGACATCTACGAAACTGGCGAGATACCGAAGAAATTATCACACTGGGAATTTACAAATCTATCTAAGCAGCCTAATTCTCAAAGATACGAAAAGTGTAGGTTCATTAGTTCAATAAGCTATGCAGTGAAAGTACTTCTTAAGATCATACAAAGAACTACATCTTCAGAAACTCTGAAGTAGGCATAAGAAAAAGGCGGTTCAGATTCACATTTGCTCTGGGAATGAAAGCTCGAAGGAACATAGATCTATGGAAAACAACAAAACTTATGACCTAGAAGAGGTAGAAATTGAAATGCTGAAACTTTTCGATGAAAAGAACATAAAACTCCTCATCAGATTCTACAGAAGAGCTACGAAACTAGCGAGATACCAAAGAAATTATCAACACCCTTATTTATGGTTCTATCTAAAAAGCCCAATTCATCAAGTTGGAACGAGTATAGGCTCGTTAGTCCAATGAGTAATGCACTGAGGGTGCTCCGCAAAATCATACAAAACCGCATCTACAGAAACTGTAAAATAGGCATACGCAAATTGCGGTTCAGATTCACAATTACTCTGGTAATAAGATCTCGAAGGACCATAGATCTATTGAAAATAACAAAACTTATGGCTTAGAAGATGTAAAAACTGAAATGCTAAAACTTTTCGATGAAAAGAACATAAAACTCCTCACCAGAGTATATAGAACACCTACGAAACTACCAAGATCATTAAAATCAGAATTTATAGTTCTTCCTAAGAAGTCTAATTATCAAAGATGCGAAGAGTATAAGCTCATTCGTGTAATGAGTCATGTAGTGAAAGTACTTCTTAAGATCATACAAAACCACATCTACAAAAAGTGTGAGATAGACTTAAGCCAATGTTGAATCAAATTCAGAAGTGTCCTGGTAATGACAGCTCGAAGGACCATAGATCTACTATTATATTAAAATTATATTAAAACAAGTAGAAGAGATAGAAGCTGAAGTGCTGAAACTTTTTGATGAAAATAACATAAAGCTCTTCACCAGATTCTACAGATCATCCGTGAAACTAGCGGAACCCGCAAGGCTCTCCGCGCAGCCGAAACACTTATTTAAAAAGGGCCCAAACTAACAAAGCCAAAAAGAGACCTTTCTATGCTTCATCTATTCTGAGGAAAAATTAAGCAAATTAATAAAGAAGCTGGATGGAAGAAAACTTCCTGTATCAGAGAATCTACTGGCAACAGAAGGCATCACTAAAGTAAGCTGGATACGTCACCAAGGATATCCTATTCTACCCAACACAAACAAAAGCATATATGTCGAAACTGGGGTATAGTATTGAACAATAAATGAAACGCAGATGTAGACATAAGATGGAAAATAGAAAAGTAGAGCAGCAGAAACTGCAAATACGCCAGTGTTGTTAGATGCTATTTTTGATCACTGTGCACAGAGAGGAAGTCTAGTGGATGGATATCATGAGACGCCTTGAATCTTTCAAATTGTTGCTATACTGCTGAATCGTCAGAAAATCACAGCTTTTCACAACGAAGATAGTTTCCAGGTGACTTTATGAGAAACAACAAGCAGAGTACGCTACTCTTGATAGCATTAAAGGGATGTTAAAGTGCTGAAGACGACTGGGCAGAATGAAGAACATTATCCTGGTTTCGTAACGTTGGGGCTAGTTAATAGTGAATGCTAAACAAATTCTTAGAACGTTACAGGGAAGAGCAGTATGTGATGATGTGATTGCAAATCTCTGGTAATGGTGTGCACTCGGTAAACCTTTAGAAATTTATTCCTACAATTCAAAATATTTATTTTCAATGTTAAATACGCAAATATATCCTTGGCACTTTAACTTCGATAGTTAATAATTAAATACAATAAAATAAATTAGTTGCAGCAACAATTACCTTAAAAAAAATTAAAAATAGCCTTCATTTACGAGAAATATTAAAGAAGGTGTTTGATTCAAATATAGCGCGCAATGTGTCAAAAAGTGCCTAAATGATATAAATATTTAATTGGTCTCCTAATTTTTGTTGACGAAAAATCATGCTGTGTCCTCAAAATTTCGAAACAATAATACCAACCATTCAAACTAAAAATAACCAGAATAATGTTTTATATGTTTACCTATTTGAGAATAGTGCTCCCAATAGATCTTCTGACAAGCGTTCCCGTGAACAAGACCTAGATGGTAACTCTCATGTTCCTGTCCACCTACGATAAATACCATCCAGGCTCCTCTCACGAGGATAATCGATCAATATTTGTATCGGAACCTTTCTTTATTCAACCGAAAATTCAGGAATATATTCAGGGCCTAGCTGTAATCACTTTACTATCTGTACATGGTTTTGTCTCACTAGATGCTGTAAATATTTTGATTTTGTGTGATTGTTTACTATGTGCTATAAAATGTAAAGTAATAATTAATACTATTTAATAACTTATAATTCTAGATCTTGAAGAATTATTATTAGTCTATTATCTTACCAATAATAGGCACATAGCAATAGAAGAGTAGGCTAAGTCATGTTAATACATCTTCAAATAGAACAAAACGAATTTTCTCATAATCATCTTGGAAAGCAAACTGAAGAAATTATCTAGCCAAATTATGAGCGGCATGTAATAACTACTAACTGATTATCATCGAGATTTATTTACCATCGCTGATATCGCATCATGTGGCTGCTTCTATAGCCCAATATATCGATACATCCCAGCTTGCATTAATTGGAGGTAAAATATTATTCTTTTTAGGCTTATTTGGTATGGTAAGAGGAGCCTGAAACCTGAAACTAAGTTTGCGACCTCGAAAGCCCTGGGAAAAACTTTTGATAGGCGAAAAACCTCGAAATGTTTGCACTTTTTTCAGTGCTTTGCTCATTACTCAAAAACTACACGCCCTACAGAAAATTTCACTCTTACCAAAGTTAATGTAGACAAAATTCCCTACTAATTTTATACAAACTTAATCCTTTCCCAGCGAACTTTGAAGTTTGACGAAAAAAGATTGAAACAAAGTAGTTTTATTTACAAGAGAAGTGATTAGCATGAAGAGTAATATAGGTATATAAGTATTAATATCTGCAATAATAATAAAAGCGTATGCATTTCTACGTAATTTACTTTACTCTCATTCGTTTTGAAGGCTCAGGTTTAGAAAATTTGCCTTCCACCTCATCAGCTTCTGTATTTCCTTCTTCCTAGTCCTTCCTCGTTCTCCACATCTCCCGCTTCAGTGACATTCTCGTCAACGTCCTCCCTGATTTCAATGGGCAAGAAGTGCCCGAAATTTTTTTATAGACTGTGGTGCACATCAGACCAGATTTTCGGCAGGTGCACGCACTGGTGCCCCTTTTCTTGTAGCTGCAGAATTCGAGTTGAAGCAATGGCTGGGGTTAGTTTGGGTGAGACCCGGGCTTTCTCGTTTCCACCATCTTAAGCTTTTCTCACAGATCTTTGAAGTTTGATAAGAAGACATGAGAAACTGCTATTCACTACTACCCTGCTAATAACAATAAAATCACAGGTAACGTCTACCTTCAGCTTCACAGAATTCTATAAGCATGACACAATCACGAAATAGTG
Source organism: Pissodes strobi (assembly GCA_016904865.1). Classification (NCBI taxonomy): domain Eukaryota; kingdom Metazoa; phylum Arthropoda; class Insecta; order Coleoptera; family Curculionidae; genus Pissodes; species Pissodes strobi. Next base: position 86,784 of record MU182363.1, on the reverse strand, counting down.
CATTGACCATAAGGCAAAATCCCGGATGCTACGCCTGTTTTTATTATAATGTGAAAGGAATCTCGACCGAATGACCGTTTGCTCTTTCGTCTAGAAGACGCGATGTCCCTTGCAGACAACGTTAATCTTACGGTGTTATGCGATTATCGACTTGGTAGATAGTATGGTTCTATCTGGATGAAATACTTCCCCCATGTCAACAGACAATAGTCGTAATACTCGTGTTTGATGGCTACCCAAGTGATCCGAATGGCTCAGAAAAATTTTGTTATTCCAAAATTAATACCTCAGCCGATATCTACTCAAACCAGGAAGGAGTGGCAAACCTGATACATATTTTTTTACCTCATCGTATCAGTATATTCCGTAGTACTTTCTTTTTGTTCATGCATTCTCTAGTTTTGACGGAATGTCGTCTCCGTTTGGCCACGGCAAAATAAAGGTATGTGCCCTGAAAGAAGTCGCCTCTTTGGTCTACGAGATCTCACCCCCATTCGAATCAAAAAGGAACTGGCACCCCAGCCATTGCTTCAACTGGAATTCTGGAGCTGCAAGAAAGGCTGCACCAGTGCGCGTACCTGCCGAAAATCTGGTCTGATGTTGACTACAGACTGTAAATATTGTTCGGGCACGTATTGCTACATCGCCCCACTCATTGAAATCGAGGAGGACGTTGACGAGGCTGTCACTGAAGCGGGAGATGTGGAGAACGAGGAAGGACTAGAAGAGGAAGCAAATTTTGCAAATTTTAGAAGAGGGTCATGACTCAATCTTGTTTTAAACGTCTGGGCATCTGAATAATACTTTTGACAGTACAAATACAGAAGCTGAAGAGGTGAAAGACGAATTTTCGGAGGACGAGGAGCCTCAATTTGGGACTCCAAATGAATGAGAGTAATGTGAATTACGTAGAATTACATAGTCTTTTATTATTATTATTGTAGATATACTTTTTTCAATCTCTTTTCCTGAAAACCTCAAAACTATATTTTTACATATTATATATATGACACCTTGTACAACCTAAGTAATGGTTATTCATCATAAAAAAAAATAGAATAGTGATTGAAGTGAAGTACACGATCATATAGAAGTCAAAATGAGCAAACACCTGCATTTTAAGTTTTTTTTTTGGAAAATTTCATACATCATACATCAAAGACCGGTGGAAAAGAATCAAGACTGTTTAACTGTTTAAGTTTTGCCAATACATTTTGAAGGAAATTTTTAAGAGTGAAATTTTCTGTAGGGTTTTTGAGTAAAAAGTGCCAAAATTTCGAGGTTTTTCGCCCATCAAAAGTTCTCCTCAGGGCTTTCGAGGTCGCAAACTTCGTTTTAGGCTCCTCTTACCATACCAAATAATCCTTAAAAGAAAAATATTTTATTCCCAATTAATGCAAGCTGGACTCCTCTCAGGCTACCCATATTCTGGGCTACTATGTGACTTATAAAATTTAATATGAATAGGAATTGGGATTATTCCTTGTGTGTCGTTTCTTCTGGGATACTGATTGTTCGGTCAACAATTTAGGGCCGTTGAGTATAGATAATCGTCTAAAACATATTCTAATCTATGGCTATCATTAGAAGATACAAAAAGCATATATTGACAAAAATATCATTTCGAACAATAATGAATTATATGATCAAATAGAAAATAATACGAAATTATTATTGTCTTAAGATTATGCATATACATGGTACAGTAATAATTATTGTTATAAATAACAATTATTCATTTTTAAATTATTAAGCTTTTCCATTTATCCTTTATCAAAAATCAAAATTAGATAATAAGTTATTATTAATTAAGAAATATTCTAGGTCATATTGTATGTGCATGACAAGTTGATGTTGTTGTATGTTTATCTACGTCTAGTGTAAATTTGTCCGTGTCTACTTTAACGTGTTGTACAGTGTCTTAACTCTTGTATGTGTGTGTGTGTGTGTGGTCGTGATACGACCGGGACTGCTCGAAAAAAACATTGCAATACATTTTATTTATTTAGGTATTAATTCCAATTGACATTAATAATGATAGTCAGTTCCGAAAACCAATTTGCTGTGTCGAACGCGTGTGCAAAGTCGAGTTTTTTTTTATTATACTCTTTCTACTACTGCAAATAAAAGTTAATCATTAAAACATCAAAACCGTGACTGTGAAGTTCAACGTGTGTGAAATATTGTAGATGTTTGACGTTTTTGTGACAGAACTAAACAAAAACGGCAGTGAATGGAAGATGCGTGCGCAACAATGACACATGCGTGTGCGACGTTCCACTTTCAGATCGATTTATTTTCTAATGCAGTAGTAGAAAGAAGAGTGTCGTCCAACCGCCATATTACTACTACCAAATGGTAGCATTACGTGTTCCGGGGAATTTTTGAGACACACGGTTAAATTAAATATCCTCCTCGTTCAAAAAGCACCGAATATTAGCAAGGGACTGCATTTTTGATGTAGCACTTACAAAGGTGAGACGCCAGACTTCCAAGAAGTGGGGTGAAACGTGGCACGAGGCCTGAGCGGTTAACCAGCATTCCATCAGGCTCCGCGACGGGGCAAGGAGGGAAATGCTGGGGGCGGGGCTTAGAGTGAACCTTCTAGTATATTGTTAATGTTTGGTGCAAAAAGAGACCTTATTAAGGGCCACGTAATATAAAATTATATTAAATGTATCTAAGACCAATATGTTAGCTAATAGAGTCGTATTGCATGATTAGAGGTGAAATTAAAGAAAATAATTAGTAATTATCACCCTTCCAATTATTATATATTTAACAGTTGCACTGTGAGCACTCTTACTACTTATATTACATGAATGGGATTTGCTTTTCAATCTTTAATCATTTTAATAAAAAAGTAAAATTACCGGTAATTATTCAAACAATATATCTGATGTTGGTATTTGGTTACACCAAACAAAAATAAATAAAATAATAATTTTATAAATTTTAAGCCGATAAGAACCCTTTCTAATTTCGAATAATATATCTTGTTAATTAGGTATGTAATAAACAAAATGCTATAATTTCAATAATTACCATTACACTAAGTTATATGCAGTCAATTAATACACCGAAAAAAAAATCAAAAATTTTAAAAGACTGATATGAAAAATTAGAATTGAGTATTGCAATAATCTCGTAAATTTCGTAAATTAAAAAAACAAGTTTCCTTGAGCATGATTTACTATTACTAAAGTGTTTATTGAAATCTACCATTTGTACTATTAATAAATTTAATCAGTGTATCTATGTTATGACATAATTTGCAATTTGTTACCGTTTAAGAAATTGTAGGTGCAATAATCCAAGTAGATTTAAAATCTGTATAGTTACTAGAAAATTAAGCTTACAAACACACACCTCCAAATATAAATTAGGAACTTTAGACTTTAAGTAGGAATAGTAATAAAATCTTAAAAGGAAAATGGAAAAGCTTAATTATTTGTTTTAATTCAAATTGTTGCGATTATTAACAAATACACCGCACAACGAAAAATCCATTACAATTTGTATATTTGTTTTTTTTTAAATAATGATTTTATGAAACTTTTTTTTGAGTATCAGGTGTTGTTTACAAAAAATATATACACGGTGGGCCAATGGAAACTTTCAACCCCGATTTTTCGGATTTAAAATCAAAATTTGGAAAAACGCTCGAACCCGTCGATTTTTGATTTAAGGGGGAATTATTTCTCAGCTTTTTTCATCCCCGTAGCTTTCACCCCCTAGCTGGGGGAAACAACTCTCGAAATTTGAATAGGGGAGAGGCGTCGTGCCATACCTCTTTTTAAAGGCCTCATCGAGTTCTTTATGACCCTGTAATTTGACGTCATTATTTTCAACCACAACGAAATGACAGCTTGTCAAAAATTGTTAGGAATTTGAAGGTCTGGATACAAATTAGATTTCGTTTTTTATGTTTTTGTGAAAAAAATGGAAGAACTCTCGAACACGTCGATTTCTAATTTTCAGTTTTTTCATCCCCATAATTTCAACCCCCTAGCAGAAAGGAGAACAACCTCCGAATTTTGAATGGGGGAGAGGGGTCATGCCATACCTACTTTTAAAGATATCATCGAGTCCTTTAGGACCCTATAATTTAACATCATTATTTTCATCCTATCTACAGGGTGAGTGATTCAGTGGAAAATTTTTACCCCGGTTTTCTTAGGCGTAACGTTTAAAATCACACAAGAAATAAAAATGAAATAATCTCAGCGGCAGGAATTTTCGTTGGCATAGTATACTCCTATTGACATAAAAACTAGCAGGACAAAAATACCTACGGGGACGAACAAAAGCTCAAAATTACTTCCCCTTCAAATCAAAAATCGACGTGTCCAAAAGTGTTTCGACTTTTTCACAAAAATGGACGTGTCCGAGAATGCTTCCATTTTTTTCACATAAACATAGAAAATTAAATCTAATTTGTATCCTTAACAGCTTTTGACAAGCTGTCATTTCGTTGTGGATGAAAATAATGACATCAAATTATAGGGAATTAAAGAACTCGATGACACCTTTAAAAAAAGGTATCGCACGACCCCTCTGCTCTATTCAAATTTCGGGGGTTGTTTTTCCCCCAGCTGGGTGGTGAAAGCTACGGGGATGAAAAAAGCTGAAAAATAGTTTTCCTTTAATAAAAATTCGACTGGTTTGACCGTTTTTCCATATTTTGATTTTAAATCCGAAAAATAGAGATGCAAACTTTCCATTGGCCCACCCTGTATATGTTTATTTTACAGGGGTATAGCAATAAGTTATACAATGTTTGAACCATTCCAGCTAATTTTATAGTATTTTAAATAAATTTTGAGTTTGAAATCATCTAAACCTCGGGGACTTAAAATATAAAATAATTTATTAAGTTTGCATTTGTAAGTTTAGTTTTTAAAATCAAATTTATGCTGTAATATACAGAGTCTTTGATTATATTTACGTGGCTCCTGGAGGCTTTATTTTTGAAGATAGAAAAAAATTTTTACACAAAAATTGTAGGTTTTCCATGTTAATTGACTTTTGTGAATTATCTTTGGATAATTTCAGAAAAAAAAAATATCGTATCAACTTCAACCTTTTTAAATGGAACCACCTGATTTCAAATAAATATATATATATATATCAAAGACTCTGTATATTACA